>BGPR01018077.1:0-31396 GCA_013235015.1 Araneus ventricosus | reverse complement strand
TACATTGGCGCAATTAGCGCCAAATGGGAAGGAACGCACAACTACAGTAAAATCGAGAAGAAGGTCAACTACTCTTTTCCCGCCGGAAACTGGCGCCAAGAAAAAAACTAAAACCCAGACTTCCGTCGGATTCCTCCTATTCGATTGGGATCTTCCCTAAAATATCCTGTTGCTATAGCGACCGCCACCAACCAGACAACTTGGCGGACAAAGATCTCTTCGCGGGCTGACAGCATATATGCCAAGACCAGTATACACCGCGACTTTTAGTTGTAATCGGGTTTCGAACCTGCGATCCTCGCTTGAGGAAATGCAACAAATTAAATAAATGAAATTTGACGTGTGGTCCTCCCGGAAAAATTATAAATCTTAAAAATAAAGTTTTAGACCAAATCTGTCAATGAAATGATTTTTTGCCTGGAACGATAAGTCAAAAAATGCAACGCGCTGCATAGATAAAATTTTGCATGGGATCTTTACTTTCTACATTTCATATCTATGTGCTTAATAAAATTCTTTAAAGGGAAGATGAGTTTTTTCTGCTCGATCTTCTTCACTGTACATTGAAAATGAGCCAAATATCGCCTTATTTACATAGATTATTTCCGATTGCTCATTTATGGGGAAATATATGAGAATATCGAAGAGTTTACTCTGATAAATTGACCGTTTTTGTTAAAATATTAACTCTGGAAATAATTTAAAGCATGTAATAATTTTGTTCCGAATATTAACATTTCAGTTAAGATAAATATTAAATACTAATTCTTAAGTTCAGATTACAAAGATTAAAACACTTCAAGTTGACAATTATTTTGATACAATAAATGTAAGATTTAGAAACGAGGTTTTAAAATGGACATGCCTAACCTTTCGATACATAATCTAAGTTTCGAAATCTGAAGAATATTTCACACATGAAATGTTAGTAAAATAAACAAATAAAAAAAGTATAATCTGCTTCTAAAATGAACTTGGAGAAATGGTGAAAACCGATCCAGTCGCTTAGATAGTTTAATTTATAGTGAAAAATACATTGCACAAATGAAAGCCATCAAATACAAATAACTTTGCGTTTAATTTTTAGTCAAAAATACTTTGCACAAATGAAAGCCGTCAAATACAAATAACTTCGCGTTTAATTTTTAGTCAAAAATACAGTGCGCAAATGAAAGCCATCAAATACAAATAACTTTGCGTTTAATTTTTAGTCAAAAATACTTTGCACAAATGAAAGCCGTCAAATACAAATAACTTCGCGTTTAATTTTTAGTCAAAAATACAGTGCGCAAATGAAAGCCATCAAATACAAATAACTTTGCGTTTAATTTTTAGTCAAAAATACATTGCGCAAATGAAAGTCATCAAATACAAATATCTTTGCAACGGAAATGAGTAGAAATTTCAGATTGAAAAATAAATGCTTCAAAATGGCTTTTAGTTCAATAATATTGTGGCGTAGTGTAACGCAATTTTCGTGACGATATTTATAATTCTCAGTGGAACTTATTAAATTCGACAGGTCTGCTGGCGAATCTTGTGCCACTTTTCCTGTGAGCCGCGAATCGTCTGGCAAGACTAAGAGGCCACTAAAAGCTCTTCTGGGAAAACAATATCGTCCGGGAAACGCCATCTTGGCAGAGAGAATAAATAAATAAAGCCGTGTGTAGCCCGGAATACAACCTTTATTAAAGGTGGCCTGACTCGAGTCGAGATCTAATTTGCCTTGCCTTCAACGACAGCTTTACCTGACTTCGGACGTCGCGTGACCATTCTAATATAAATACACATAGTGGTGGTCAAGCAGGGGTGGGCGAGAAATGAGAGAGAGGGAAAAAATGTTTCTCGTTTGAGATTTGGGTCGTTGCCAACTGACAAATGGAGAAGTATGAATGACAAATAAATAATGCAGGCCCTCTCTCATGCATTCCCGTACTGAGTGTTTTTGTTTAAGTTTTTTTACATGGCCGAAAGTGGATCGTGCGTTTTCTGGAATCAAATCGATTAGAGGAAATCACTTTTCTTAATGAAGAAAAAAGCGAAACGAGATCAGAGAGAAAATGTGTGCAAACAGGACTTGTTTGAAAGCCATTGTGGATGTTGCTGAGCATGTATGGTTTCCCCATTAACTGGAACGCATTCATGAGTTTGTTCGATATTTTACTCTTTAATGATGACATCTATGTTAGGAAGGAATGTAGCATTTTTAAATGGCATATAATTACTAGAGCAACAACTAGATAATTATTGGTTATTTTTAAGTTATAAAAGAATTTTCGTATTTAGTCAGTCCAGACTTTGATCAACTTACGTTTAACTCGTACTAAAGCCGCCTTAACTGTTTGCAGAATGTACTTCCTAAATTTGCTTAAGCAGGGGTCCACTCTTATAGCGGCCCAACAACTAATTTGTAACTGTTAAAGATAGGCATGTGCTTCCAATTAGTAAAATGCTTTAAATGACGTAGAGCAGTGTTTCTCAACCTTTTTCGTTGTGCGGACCATCTGTCGTGTAAAAAATATTTTGAGGACTATTAACTAAATATATAAGTAAAAAATTACACACTTACATGTGTATATATATAAGATCAGGCTTTACTAAGGTGAAATGTAGTCCATTTTGGTCATGGAAGAGACAATATTTGGCTTAAATCTTCTTTTATTCAGGCATTGAGGATATTACGATATTTCTTCATAGGTAAAGGATTCAATTTTTACGTAGCTCCATGACCAGTATTCAGAAGGTTACGCCTGATCGGCGCGTTGTTGTTGAACGCTTACATGCTGGCTTGAAAAAGGGGCAGATATGAATGCGCAGAACGCTTAAGTACCCAGAAAAGGGAATTTCCCCTTTAGAAACTCGTGACTTGAAAAGAAAGTTGTAGTGCGTTTGTTATGATGAAAGTTATTTAAAATGAGGTGTCGTTAAGATTATTTAGGAAAGTTAAAAAATTAAAATATCACATATATATATAGTAATATAAACCAAAATATAACTTGTTATATATGAACATACAGAACAAAGTAAACACGACATATCAAAATGCAATTCAAAAACTAAAAATTTATTAATTAAACAAAATAACCAAATCTAAAAAATTGAAAATGCTATAGATACTAAGACCAAAAGGTAAGTTTAAACATTTAAATGTTAACATGCAAATGAACTCTGTTGCTATCAAAACTATTGAAAGAAGGCAATCCAAATATATGGAGTTTTCAACAATTAAATTAGTAGCTTGGCTGTGGACAAGCTTAGCCAGGTTAAATCAAGTTTGCTGTACAAACCATCCCTGTTACTAAAGTTGGTGAAAAAACAGAAATGGCAATTTACCCTAAAACGAAAGGATTTAGAATGAAAAACAATACATTAACGCTGACAAAATATCATCATTATATGTAAAGTACCTAAATTAAATCTATGAAATACATCAATATATTGCAGAATTATATTGAACTAAAAACAATAAATGCATCATTCAATAAAATATCCATTCGTATTCATTAAGAATTATAGAATCAATGTTTTTACTTATCCTTTACTTGTAATCCACATTTTAATATAAACCGCCACTTAACTTGACTTCACAAATTGCCCAAACTAGATTTCTAATTATGATTCAACTTAAATTAGCCAAATAATTTAATTTATTTTAATATTAAAGAATTAGTATGATACCTGTATTAAAAATCTCAAAACCTGTTAAATTATGTAATCAATTAATAATCTAAATTTTTATAAAAATAAAGTATTTGGTCATTTAGAATCCAATCTTTTTTTAAAGAGTTTTTTAATTTATAAATCCTGGCGCCATCTATGTAGTAATTCAGAAACTAATAAATCAATAACCAATTTGAAAGAAATTACACAATATAAGTAATATAAGAAAAAGTACATACCTATAAGGCAAGAATTATAAATATTCTATTAAATACCAAAATGAATGTTTTATTCTAAGTGACCTAAATATGTCTTATGCATATAAACTCTTAACATTTTTTTGGCATTCCATATACCAATGCAGAATTATTAAAAAAATTTATGTTCTTAATTCTATTATCATTGTCTGTTACCAAATTATTATTTCTAATTATATAATTTTTTACTAAATTCTTATGTAAATATTCCAGTTCAATACCGTTAGTATTCACAAAGATATCGGCATTTCAAGAGCTAAATTGCTTTGGATCTCTAAGAGAAACAAAATGATGAGGGTTCTTGCACAAGTTGATATTTGTTAAAATTGAATTTTCTAAAGTAATGTTGAATTTTATGCATGTTGAATACCATGAATACTCACGTATACTTTTAAATTTAATACATTATTAAAATTGCATTTCAACGATAACTTATTCGGTGGAAAAATTGCCCGTTACCGTTCATCGGTTTCATTGTGAAACCACAAATTTCTTGAAAATAAAAAATGCCAATTTTTTTCCTTTTACATATTTAAGATCAGCTATATGTTTAATACTCTTTTTTGAAATAAATTTAGTAATTTTGAAAACGAAACAGGTAGTGAACTATAAAGAGTTAACGCCAGGAAATTGTCCCTGTTTATGCATGACGTATTTGTGTTGGAAAGCCCTGATGCAGAAAAGATATAAGCATCGGAAAAACAAACGAAAGTCAACTCGCGAATACCTGTCTTAGCCTGCGGAAAACGTCCTACCAGTTTCAGTTTTAACGAAAACAAAACTAATAACACCTGTAGAGAATGTAAAAAGACTATTTGCGGAAAATGTGTTAGCGAAATTAAGTACATCTGTAAAACAAGCTCGGAATAAATGTTATGCAATATAATGTTAAGTATTATAAATTTTTATGTACACATATCTCATACAGTAGAACCCCGCTAATCCGAACTAATTGGGACCGGTGCCTGTTCGGATTACCCGAAATGCCTATAAAAACAGAAAAGAAAAAGATGTGTGCTAAAAAAATGTAAGTTATAAGTACGCAGTACTACTATCTCTTGAATTCTTTTATTCAAAAGCAATAGAAATTGAATATGTCTCCCCTTTTCATTAGAATAATGGAGGTGCTCCTGCATGAAGTGACCTTACCTTACGGCGAATTGCATTAGTTTCTTCAATGTGTACAAAATTATGCATGCTGAAAAAGTACTTTTTTGTTTTTAGTATGTATATTTAAATCTTATCAGGCAATCTTTTCAATTACATATAATTTTCGAAAATAAAATCGGTTCGAATTAAGCGGAAATTCGGATTAGCGGGGTTCTACTGTAGTTTCATTTATAATAGTGCATTTTTTAAACAAAATGTGTGATTTTGTTCATGGATCAACTTGACCCGTGTTGGTAGAGATAGGTATATAAGAAATGTCAGTAAACCGGGTGTTAACTCATAAATACAAAGAGATCCAAACAATATTATACATAAAATCTTCTAAAATATACACACAAAAACGGAATAATTCTAAACGCAGAAACTCGATTCCAGAATAGAATGGTATTCAAAACAAAAGAGCGGAAACCCCATTTCTCCAAAAAAGTAGATCACCATCTTATTTCTAAATTCATATTTTAGCACTTTATTCCATACTTTAACGCGTGTGCGTTACTCTGGAATGCATGTTTGAAACGTTCTAAATAAAAGGGAGGTGTGTGCCTGGAAGAATCAAAAAATAGAAAATACTGATGTGTATTTTTAACGAAGCACTTTCTCTTTCTTACTTTCAAATCGAGGCAGTTGTAACTTAGATCATTTTTGTCCTTAATGGGTGTTTGAAAAATGGCCGTCTTTAACTCTGCCAAATTCTGTTATTGCTTTACATTCGAATTTTTTGCTTGCTTTTTTTATCTTCATTTTGCCCATTTTTTTCTTCAAATGAGTGGTCTTTTATTAATACATTCTACGCTACTGCGTGCGTGATGTGGTCGGTCGTATATTTTCCGAAAACGGTTTTTCCAGAAAGGGTTTCCTCGAAGACATTCAGTTTTTCTTCTTCTTTCTCAAGAAGATGGTTTTGTCTGTTGATACACTAAGCGTGGAACTGATGGCTGAATGCACTATTATCATGATTTATCACGAATGTTAATGGTGTCATGAAATTTATTATATCATTACATTTTTCAAATTTTAAGTCGTAAACTGTCTAATATAGTTTAGTTTCAGTTGACTATTCCATCTGATTTATTATAACCCATGAAGGCCCAGCGGCCTCATTTGAGGACAGTTACATTTCACTTCTGAGAGTGAACCGAACACATCCCATTGCCTCTTTTTTTGCTTTTTTTCTGCCTCGTCTGAACTATACATTAAGTGTTCCCAAACTCATGAGCAGTTTTCAACTGGTATACAGGGTGTCCACACTTATCGGGAACAATAGCTAATTTCTAAACCGTTAGGGATAGACATATAGTTCCAAATGGAAAAATGCTTTAAAAAAATGCTTTTGCTATCTACTATACAAAATTATTCAGAAAAAATCTGAAAAGCTGAAAGAACACAAAAGTCGTTTAAAATCAAGTAAAAGAGGGTTTGACTTGTAAATATGGCGAGTTTTAAGATTCTAAGATGTGTACAAAATTTTTTGTACTCTATGAAAATCTTTAAAAGCGTTTTCTGAGAAATTGGAATTTTCGATATTTTTTTACGCGGCAAACATAATTTTGGAAAATGTTTTTAAGATATTAAAATGAAATTTGGCCAAAATGTTTTATTTGTTTCTAGCTATGTTATGAACTAGAGTCTAAGCTCTCTGCCTATATTTATTTATTCTATTGACTTTTTAGTGAGAAAAATCGATGAATTTTTTTAAAAAATTCGAGTTTGTTCGCAAAGTTTGGAATATCTCCAACACCTTTCGAGGTATTAAAAATATCCTAGTTCATAACACAGATAAGCATGTTAGCTATATACTGTGCAAATATTGATGAAATATATTCAATACAATTTCTTATAGGAGGTTTGGCGTAAGTGCAAATTTTCACTAAAATTTTGCTAAAAATTGCCTATAATTAGAAAGTGAATGAAATTTCCAATGAAATTGCATTGGAATTCTCAGTTTTATAACTCATTTTAATTAAAAACATGAATGTTTCATTAAAAATTTAAAAATTTGAAAAAAAGTGCTCCGAAGGTAGTCACATACCTTAAAAATTATCTTATTGGTTTTGAAGTTGACATTTTTCTAGTCCCCAATTCAACTTTTGGGGGATTATTTGTCGTTTTATTCTTTGTTTCACTTTTATTGCATGGTCACTTCTAGGTTGACTCTCTGCTATGTTCAAAACATAGAAAGGTCTGAATTTTTAATGTTTCTGTGAATTTATTAATTTAGAAACATAAGATTTATTGAACCATTGGGGAACCTTTTATATATCCCAGGGAACTGATATAAATTTCCTTCCTCTTCTTTTTCAAAATTTGTTACTGAGAAAGCATGTTCCTTCTTATTTAAAACTGGCTTGAGAAGCATTGTTCACACAGCTCAACATGTGAACACATAGAAAAGTTAAAAAGAACAAAATAAAGAGAAATGGTATTAAGATTGAAATGCCCTCCAAAGTTGAGTAAATGATCTCAGGCTGCATTGTCTAGTAATGGGCGGGAAAGACTTCACAGACTTCCACTCTCCACTCGAGTTTGGAAGTTACTGATTTTAGAGAACTCTCCACTCGAGTTCTCTAAAATCAGTAACTTCTAAACCGTTGGAGACTTCCAATATATACCATCAATATATTCCAATATATACTCCCAACTGGGAAAATGCTCTGCTTTAAATGACACAAAGAATTATATTTTGTGTTGTTTGAGTCGATAAATGTACTACTAAAAACTTCCAAGTCTAAACTTTTATACTGGTCGTATTAGTTATATTTAGTAAAATATTCTTGATACATTAACATTTCAAGCAAAAGAAGTACCACTCTTCTGAGTCTAAAACTGGCAGAGTTATGAAGCTTCACCATTTTTGGACCATTTTAATAGCTGCCTCGAGGAAGATCCACCAGTCAACGAGCGGTGCTTGCTGGAGTCGGCCGATGATTGGTCAAAAATAATTAAATTAAAAGTTTCATAAGTCGGCCAGTTTTAGTAGCAGAATAGGGAAACTTTTTACGTCATTTACAGCATTTATCTTTCGGAAGTCTATGCGTATATCTAATGGTTTATCAATTAGCTATTGGGCCGCGATCACCCTGCACAAAGTGTATATCACACGGACAGCTATCGTGGGCTGTTTTCGTGGTCACTACGGTAATGCCACTCACCAGAAAAGTTTGTATCACGTAACCGGTCAGACAAGATGACAGGAATCGTGGACTGTATTCAACCGGCTTGATACTGCATACGATATGACGGAAAATCGTCAGCAGCGAAAATTTAAACCAATCGGGTGTGACTTTGACGGTGACATAGTTCGCCATGACCGAAATCCTGTCTAATCGGTTGTCTCAATGCGTCACGTGCTACAAACGTTCCTGGTGAGTGGCATTACCCCAATGACCACGAAAAGATTCCACGATATTTGTCCGTGTGATATACGCTTAACATCCTTTGTATTCCTTTTTGTTGATATTACATAAATGGAAAAAATATTTTTTGTGCATGAAATGCTCCCCTACTTAAGTTTGTCGTTATTTTTAGTTTAACTATCTCCTTGTTTACCCAAGAGCGTTTCTGATGCTTCCTTTGGTTGATTCCTTGGTCTGTACTAAGAGGGGTGTACATAGAGTTACCATATATACGGATTTCGTCAATATAGTCCGGTTTTCAAGCTCACAACCGGACTAGTGTCCGGATCTTCAAAATGTCCGGATTTACGCCAGTGAATGTGGCAAAACAGAAATTTGGTTGTTATAGAGAAATTCTGAGGTATTTCGTCAATATAGTCCGGTTTTCAAGCTCACAACCGGACTAGTGCCCGGATCTTCAAAATGTCCGGATTTTCGCCAGTTAATGTGGCAAGACAGAAATTTGGTTGTTATAGTGAAATTCTGAGGTATTTCGTCAACATAGTCCGGTTTTCAAGCTCACAACCGGACTAGTGTCCGGATTTACGCCAGTGAATGTGGCAAGACAGAAATTTGGTTGTTATAGAGAAATTCTGAGGTATTCTGCCAACGAGAGAAAATTAGTTGTTTTACGCCGCTTACATCCGTTGTTGATGAGAAAATGGATGAGCCCCCTTTACACATGCCCCAGTTCAAACTAAAAATTAAAAGTTTTGCCAGTTTTAGTTCGGTATTTCATTACTGTAATTTTGAATTGCCAAACATTAATAAAAACTGTGTATTCTTTGCATTCCGACTTCATGATTTTTTTCTCAAAATCTGGAAAACTGTTTGTTACTGTGATGAAAGAGGTCTTAGGCAGGATTTAGAAATTTTTACTATCCCCCCCCCCCTCCTCTAAAAGGCCCTTCAACCCTCCAGGTATGTCCGAATTTCAAGTAAAATAAAATGGTAACCCTAAGTATACCTGCTCCCACAACCTTTTTATGGCTGAATTATGTTGTTAGGTTTTCTACTGTTATGTTTTCATTAACTAAATGCAGTTGTAACTTTAAGCTAGCAACTGTGCTGCAATAGAACTGCTCTACAACCAACTACTCTTCAATAGAACAAGCTGGCTGTCATGCCACTGACCTCCATGTAGCTGTTCCGCTCTCAGCCGAAAGAGGTGAAGTTAAGAGTAGAAGAACAGTTTCGCGGGAGCGATGTGGTAGACGCCATTAAAGGTCTCTGCGCGGAGTGTGCACGTTTTTGTAGGAGTTCTCGAGGTGAACTCCGAGTTAGTAATTGTGAGTAATCTTGAAAGTGAATCCTAATTGTACATATGCATATATCTCCTATTTAAGCTATATAGTAGAATTAATAAACTAGTGTAAGAGAAAAAGTGAATTTATTGAAGGCTGGAGTATACAGTTATTACACTGGCTGTTGAAGTTCCCTTATGATCCCTGTTTTCATATTGACTACTTATCTAGTACAAACTCAGTGGAGTATTACACAAATGTATTTTCTAAGCAAACCGGACCAAGATCTGTTTGACTCCATTCAAATCAAATTCTACATCGCAGCGTTCTCAATCATTTTCGCACGAAGCAGTTAAGTAGTTGTGCCGAATCTGGGATGAAAGCATCTTGGTTGTGTCCAATTAATCAGTTCGGTGAATTAATGAGGGGTAAACGATATCGGGTAAGTGCTGTTTACACCGTATGTTGTTAGGAGTCGCTGTCGAGTGTTGAAACTATTTTCCTCCACTCTCTAGCTATATGAATTAGAAATAGAGGGGAATAACTGGGTTTGTATCTCATGTACTTGGGAATTAATAGGATCTTGATTTCAAACTACTAATTAATGTTGTTCAACTTGAAATCATCTCCTTCTTCATTGAGATGAAGTTTTTAACATTATATGATCCTGACTACTTGAGTGTACCGCTGAGTTTTGATTCATATAGAACTCTTCATGTCATACGAAATTCTTCAGTTGGATAATTTGATAACTGAAGTATTCATGTTATGTCAATCTATAAAGCATCTTAAAGGAACTAGGACTCTTCATATCCTTGTTGAATTTTGATACACAGAATTACCTATAATGTCGTAATAAATTTTTCAAGTGAAAGCTTTTATAATAGAATTATTCGTTATAAATTTTATACATATCATTTTATAGAGCATTCGAAAAGAAGTAGGGTTCTCCCTATATTTGTTGAATTTTGATGTATGGAATTGCCTTTAATGTCCTAATAAATTCTTCAAATGGAAAATTGAAATAAAATTTTATCAACTATCTGATAATGAAACTATTTATAGTTATGTTATTTTATAAAATATTTTAAAGAAGCTAGGTAATGCTTCAATAGCAAAAAAAACAACAAAATTCCAATTTGCATAATACTTAAAATTCACGAAGAAACTTTTTTTTCCATTTATTTATTATAATGGTAAAATGTAAGTGCCTTCCTTTACAAAGCAAAAGGAAGAATAATGTTGAACATATTTTAATTTTTTTCATGTGCTTTAAATTTTTAATTTCATGTGCTTTTTCAGTTTTTCAAAGCAATCCAAAGTTATTTGAGGCCACGTATAATATAAAAATTTCTAGAGAACGCATTTGTAACTGTTTTGTATAAAAAAAATTCTGTAAATTTTTTTTCGGTCTTGTGACTCGTATTGAAGGTTGAATCTCTACTTTTATGAATTATTTTCAACCAGTTGAGCCGTATATGAAATAAATTCTTTGTTCATCAGTTTCATTATTTCCCCTAAGCAACTACTATCATTACATAGTTAATAGCTAGACAATGCGTGTGCATGATTTCAAGCGAATGTTTATTTTTATTTCATATAATTAATATAATAAAATTAAAACATATTAAGAACATAATAGAATAGAAAATTCATATTTTTCTGAAAGCGATATCTTTTCAATGATATTAAACAATGTAAATACGTGTGCACATCAGAATTTTAACTATTATTTCTATTTACTCTTACTAGTTAAGATTTTTTAAACGTATATATAACTAGTATCTGTGAACAATAGACCTTCGGCCCCCATAAAAAAACTAATCTGCTATTTATTGCAATCTTTAAAGTTTTAGCCATTTTTTTCGAATGCGAATCATTTATATCGGTCTCTGCTTTTAACAGTATTCACGAAATTAAAAATAAATGTTTGCTTTTATCAATATTAACAAAGTTACAATTAAATGCTTCGCCATTACCAAAGTGACCTAAATGTTTTAATGATGCCAAACTCGCCGTTGACTCGTTAACATTGAAACCACTAAAAAGCCGCCATCTTGAAACGGTATCAAAAAATAATTATCCCTAAACAAACGTCGTTTCTTATGATTTTAAGGACCATTTATACCAAATTCGAACAACGCGTTTGGTCGTGACTGCGTGACAAACAAATTTAGAGACAAACAAGACGAAATGCCGGACAGTCTGCGCAATTGAAACAGAACCTCGGTTCGCTCTGTCAGTTAAAAATTTGCAATGTTTTAGTTGAAAGTCATGTCTCGTTTGCTTCAAAATATCTTTAATAACTGTTATAATGCCATTTTTAAAGGCGTCACAACCACAGGACTAGCATAAACTTCTCATGTCATGCAAATTCTGATGCTCTTTATTTTATGCTTTATATATGTTTTCCGCTTATAAACTGTGTTGTGTAATTCAAAATTAAATCGGTGCTGCTTGTTTGGTTTATCAAGAGAGCTTGAGCTTGGAATTTCTTCTTCCAGGCTATCAGATGTCCCGACCCACCTGTTTGAATAAAGCCAACGAGAAGGAAGTGGATGAACGCCTATGCGATATCGCTGCCAGACCTCTGCCGGAAATTAAGGAGTGCAACTCTCATAAGTGCCCGCCAGTGTAAGTCATTTCCCTTCTTAACTCTTTCAATACTGAAGCGCCCATGAAGCCCGTTCGAGCAAAGTACGGCGATTGCCCGAATATCGCTGCAAAATGTTCACTCCATTTTTTTAAAGTGCGATTGATTGAATGTCCGAGGTGCGTGCTTTGTTCGTTAGAATGGCTCGCCCTGTAGGACTTAGGGTCCGACCAAAAACTGAACCCATTTCCTTGTACAAATTCCTCTAATAACCATCGACGAAGCAGAGTAACCTTTGGTATATCAACCCATTAAGAAACGAGCAATCATTCCCATTTTTGAGGGTGGTAGGGATTTTCTCTTTTAAAGAGAAACTCGGGCATTTAAGTGTTTTTAGGTCCCAGAGCTCCTAAGTTCATAGGATTTAGAGGGTTAAACCAAATCTATCATTATATCAAAGTTTTAACCCTTTACCTAGCTGGTTGTGATTTTCAAATGTCATTATTATCTAATCTTTAAAATACTACCGCGATTAAATATCAAGCATCCTGTTAAGAAAGATTTTGATGAGGAAAGAGGAAAGTGCTTTTCACTTCTTTAAGTCTATCTTCACTTACTTTCTACTGCCAGTGGGGTTACCTATTCTTACCTTCGGCAATAAATTCACAGGACAAGGGAATGAAATGATCTGCGTAGAGGTTAGAGACACTGAAACAGACATTAGACAGATTTAAAGACAATGATAAGATAGATTAAACGAAGTTGTTAGGTACAGTGATTAGACAGACTCGATATTGTTACGACAGGGAAAGTCGCTTCCCAGCAATGTTAGTCCTATGGTTGGGAAGAGAGTTTTACAAGGTTAAGCATGAAGTGACGGCAGCGGCTGTTCCGAGACCCCTGACCTTGGCAACAAATCGATGATTCCAGAAAATGCAACCATTTTCTCGATTTCTCTATTAGGAAAGGAAATACGCTTTAATATACGAGAAAACTCCATGTGACGTCACGGCCTGTCGGAGAGAGTATATAAGGACAGCGTGTGGATCAGAGGGAGTAATGTTTTAGCCACTGGAACGACTTTAGAGTTTCGTCTGCAGTGCGAGCTAGGAAGCTGGTGAGCTGAGCGCTATTGAAAGTGCTGTTATTGTCGTTGTTATTTGCTGACCGTTTGTGTTGCTAAATATCAAAGTGCTGAACTGTTATTATCTGTGAATTGTTGTCTGTTTACGTTGCTAATCTGTGCAAGAACTATTGTTTCCTGTACCTATGCTACGTGTTTTCCTGCACCTATGCTACGTGTTTTCCTGCATATTTGTCAATAAACCTTCATTCTCCATTATCCTGCGTGTTGGACTGTTTACACCACACACCCACAGATAGACTTTTGTAAAAATATAGATTTAGGCAGAGTGAATAGAGGCAGTTATTAACCCTTTCGCAACTATCGAGACGCATACGTCCGAAAGAACTTTAATAAATAAGTTTGCAATAGAAACGCTGTCGGACTAGTGGAAGCATTTCCCATCAGTCCAAACAAATATTGAGAAGGAGTTTTCATTTGCGGAACATGATGTCACTAACATAGGTTGTTGTGTTCTTTATTCACGGTGTTCTATCAACTTATTTGATTTCTAACGAATGTGTATGCTTTGTATTCGGAAAATCTCGTGTAATTAAATTTAAATTGCAGAACTTTTATTTTTTCTGTAGAAAATTATTCAGGGAAAACTATTTTGACACATCCAGTGATCACGACGGATGGCACATATATGCCCCCGTCCTAAACCAGGGGATATATTTTTCCAACAAAAAACGCCTCTGTTTCAGCTTTCTAGAGTGTTTTACTCATAGTTTGTGCCACCAAAACTGTTGTGGCGTTAAAATAAAAACTCTTCGCGAAAAGTTTAAACAGAGTGAGTCGCGAAAGGTTTAAACAGAGCGAGTAGATATTGCGATTAGTCAGATTTAGAGAATGTGATTTGTTAGTGATTAGACAAAAAACTATGCAGGAGAGAGGAAATCTAATCACACCCGCACGCAAAGGAAAGGAAATTCTGCTATAACATGAATATCAGCCGTAAAGGAAAGGCCAATTTTATAATCTGTATTGGTAAATGACACATACATTGTCATTTACCTTGTACCTTACCACACACCATTGTCATTTCACAAACATACCCCGGTTAACCGAACTAAACGGGTTAAAGGTTAAGCCAGGAACTGTCATGAAACCATGAACTATCACTCTTTTGTATCTACGAGGCGTGTCCGGAAAGTAAGTACCGTTTCGTTCCACCGCCACCGCAGCGCTAGTGTCGCAGTTCCGTGCATGTGCACCCGTGTCTCTGGTTCATTGTCTGTCCACTGACGCCATTACAGCAGGATTGTGTTGTGTCTGCAGGTGTTAGTGAGCGTTCAAAATGTTTGAGACGATTGCCGATCCCGGCGACTGTGAAGTGCGTTCTGTAATACGGTTTTTGAATGCAAAGAATGTTAAGCCAGCCGAAATTCATCGACTATTGTTTGGATTCTGGAGTGGCATGACAAACCCGAGTTTCATCACCGGTCACAATTTTGTTCAGGAATTCATTGCCCTCTTCACTGTATCGGGTAAGAAATGTCAAAGCACTGAGATAACACTCTTATGTTCTTTAAGAAAGTTAACCCTCCGTTTGGCTCAATATTCGCATCGGCGAGTTCGGTCGCAATGCGAATTAGCACAAGTAAACAATATTATAATTAATATTGTTAATACTCATTAATTTTAATTTTATCATTCTAAAATTAGTCATTGGCCTACTTGGGGAGGCTTAAAAGAAGAAAGTGGGGATATCGTTGCAAAAAAAGTCTCGTCTTCGCGATTATTTCCGT
Source organism: Araneus ventricosus (assembly GCA_013235015.1). Classification (NCBI taxonomy): domain Eukaryota; kingdom Metazoa; phylum Arthropoda; class Arachnida; order Araneae; family Araneidae; genus Araneus; species Araneus ventricosus. The sequence goes on along the minus strand of BGPR01018077.1, from coordinate 16,206 downwards.
GCAGTACAGCACGTGTTTTTTGGATTTGCCATTACAGAGGCATTTCGGATAACCCTTGTTTCGGTTTACCCGAGTTCGGCTAACCCGGGTTTAACTGCAATAGCATGTCTCATACTTGCAGGAAATGATTGTTGAAGCACTGGTACAAGTCTTGTCATATTCATCTAAATTTGTCGACTCTCATCTAATTTGAAATGGTACTTTTAATACTGCAACTTCACCTTCTAACCTTAGCAGATGTAGAAAATATTCCAGTGTAACCCTTTGGTCTGCCTCATCACAAGAGGGCGCTCTCCACCGTATTAGAATTAATCTGGAACTATAGTTTTTAAGCGTCGGTATTGTATTGTTTTTGAGTATGCTTGAGGGAGAGTGTAGTTCGCTTGGGTCGATTTATCGGCCGCAGTTATAGATGTTTTTCATTAAATATTATTTTTTTAAATTCAGTTGCGTAGTTTTCATAAGCGTCAGTGTCGTTTCTAGAATCTTTAGAATTAGTGTTAGCTTTGTTTCGGTATTTATTTCAGCAGAATACAAATTCTAACATCAGTAATGGGCGCAACACTGAATCTTTCCACCTTCATTTCAAAACAACAAACGAAAAGCTGTTACTGAAATGAAATATTTTACCAAGAAAGACGATTGCGAAGTAATTCGAATCCAAAGCAGGCTGAGTGGCCTTATCGGAATGTCGCCCACACAGCTTCGTTTATCAGGTAGCATTTTCACTCAGAAAAAGATATTTCATGAACCAAGATAAGGTAACAAACCACTACACTCTCCGTTTCTGACACCTGCAGTCAGCGCCACTGCGTGACTTAGTGATAGCGAAAGTAATTAAGGAAGCGCGTGTCGGTTTTGGATATTGCAATTAATTGGGCTTACAACAAATGTTATACCGTGGAAGCTCACTCATATTTCAGTATAATTTTTATGAAAATGGTCGCTTCTTGAGTGAAATCGTTATATTTATCGGTAATTGGGTGTCGTGCGTTGCGTTTGAATCATTTAATTACTAAAAAAGCCGAAGCTTTCAAATGTGCTGTTACTCTTTTCGTCTTGACTTTTTCGTATCAATTTTATACTTTATGATTTCATGTGACTTTCTTCCATAGCTTTTAAGGATACCTTTCGAGGTGAAATACAGAAGAGAGGTTTCTGATTTAGATGTGTGGGCAGTAAAAATATTTACAGTAAAACCCCGGTTAATTGAACTAGGGTTAATCGAAACACGTATTATCCGAAATGCCAATGAAATCGTAAATCTGTAAAACATATACTATGCTGCATGGAAATAATCGCGAAGGCGAGACTTTTTTGCAACGATAGTCCTAATTTTTTCTTTTAAGCCTACCCAAAAAGGCCAGTGATTAATTTTAAAATGCTAAAATTAAAATTAATGGGTATTAACAGGATTAATTACGATATTATTTACCTATACCTGTCAGGCGCATTGCCCTCGGAATCGTCGGTGCGAATATTGCTCCCGATGGAGGGTTAACTTTGATAAAGAACATAAGAGTATCCTACAAGGAGTGAATATCTAAAAAGACAAAAAATAAGGATGAATATCTAGAAAGACAAAAATTAATAGAAGAAATTTAATTGGTGCGCGCAGGTACAGCATTATCCTGGAAAAAAAAATTGCGAAGTGCTTTCGGATACTTTTCGGAATGGGTTCAGGCCTTAGAGGATATTAAATATCATACCTTAAAGTCTTTTTCCTCTACAGAAAACCTATTCCAATTTTGAATCTGCATGGATGTATGGCCTCTGATGATGTCATCCACCAGATTCTTATTTCTTATCCTTGTGTGCAATTATTTTTAACTCTTACGCAGTTATAATTCCCTTTAGTAGTATTTTTATTTATCCTACAAGGAGAGTTTTTAATTCGTTTTAAACTCAAAACATTTAAGAATTGCGTACTATAATTAGATACAAAATAATAATAAATGTTGATGGCTTCACTGAACAGATCGTAATCCGAAACCTTTTTAGTTCGGTTAACCGGAGTTGTACTGTATTTTCATAACTTAAAGTAGAAGAAATGCACTCACAATTTTTATGGAATCGCCGTGCGTACAAGGAAATTTTGCTGCAGTATAATATAATAGAAAAACTAATTAATCAATCCTTAAAAAACAACAAGTAAAATCAATAACAACAAGTAAAATAAGCTATGAAACGATAATTTGCATTCAGAATCAAAATCCTTCTATTTATCAAGATTCATATTGACTAAACAAACAAATCTTTTTCTTGACAGCCCTTGCAGTATATTTAAAAAGAATTCAGAATGCATAAAAAAATGAACTATTTTTTTTAGTAAGTCGTGCCAAAAACTGTGAATGATAACATGGTTTTTCACAATGATTGATGAGATATGAGGCTGACGGACGACTTTTTGTTACAAATGCTGTGTGAAAAATGAATTCAAATATAGTTTCAAATGTAAAGTGACTAATGTAAATTGAATTCGTGAATTTTCAGTTAGTATTTGATTCATAATTTTTTAGTATTTTGTAACTAGAAGGAATTCGTTTTATTCAATGAATCCCATTCATTTTCGGCATAAACATCCATATACACTGGTACAATCATTGCTCGCAATAAGAAGAAACGTGATCTCAAGAAGATTACGTTACCAATCAAGAGTTTGACTTCAAGGTAAAACACGGTTTCGTTTTGGTACAAAGTGGAGGGGAACATCGTTGTTCCATCAAAAGGTGAAGCACGGTTTCATTTTAGTACAAAGTGGAGGGGAACATCGTTGTTCCATCAATATTTCCACTGTCCATTCTCCCAAAGTTTTACGCATGCGTGTGTCCTATACGCCAGATAATCGACCGTTTGTACTACCTTGTTGGGGTCACATGGTGTCCTACTGCGGCCAGCGATTTTCCCAGTGTAAACTCGCTTAACAGAAAATACTGTCTTACTTTTCTAAATACAGTATTCATCATCATCCAATTGAACACTTGAATTGGAACTGTTTCATATTTCTAGGAAAATAAATAACTTTTAGCTGTATTTTCCCTTTAAATAAGTTATGGTCATTTTTCTGTGATTTTATTGGTAAGATATGTGTTACGGCCTCACCCGGCCTAACTTCTCATAATAGTTATTTACGCCCTCTATCGGTCTTTTCTGTGTGTGTATCTTGTGTTTCCAGTATCTTTATCAGTGTGAATTTGACTGTGATCAGCGCACGTCGTGTGAGGCTCGCTTGAGCCATTGAGTTTGCGTTGGTCACAGAGATTTATGTTTAGCAATAAAAAACAGTTACAGTCCATTGCCTCGTCTTTTGAGTTTTGGTTAGAAATGGCCACGTCCCCTTCTCACACTCCGTAACAATATGGAACTGCTTTCATGTTGCATGGTCAGTGTTGCTTTCATCTGACCACTGTTCAAATTTATGAGGTCCAACACAAAATAACCCTCGTGTAATTTCACAACGGGATATGAAACTTAACTAAATCAGATCCAACCAAATAATCTTTTAATTTTCATTCATTTTTTATCTCTTTTTCAGTAGCATTTAAAATCACATGACCTGCAATATTATATATTGTATTACCCTTTTTATCCCATCTACATGTGCCACAGCTACATGAAAAAAAACATAGTTAAGTATGGAAATGCAAAAGGAACGTGAGTTTTTTGTTCGTTAATGAGAATAAAATTTATCTATAGTTTTATAGAAAAGGCGCTGAATGTTTTTCATTTATGGAAGGAAAATTTATCAGATCTCCATTTATTTTCATATGCATAATTCTGTCGTGGTTTCGGAAGTTGCGAAACAAGAAAGGAAGTGAAAAATTGAAATTGGAAAAGCAAATTATCATGTTTCAACATGAGTTTTGGTGGGAACTTGAGGTAGGAAGCTAATTAAGGCGTTGTTCGCATCCATCCGGTGATTTTAAAAATCCATCATAAAATGGCTGAGAAATGTCCATCGGATGGAAAATTGTCTCTGTAATTCACCATCTATCATCCAGTACCAAAAACAATAAATTTATCCATTTTCCAAATTCTGTATTGTCTGCTTGAGAAGTGGAGGGATGGCCCAAGATAAATTTAACCTAATGAAAGCGAAGAACACATGCACTCTAAGGCCCTATTTTGCAAGTAAATGAGAGGCAAAAAACCTATTTACGTGAGTTGCTCTGTATCTACAGTTATGTTATTGTTTATTTCCTATATCGATTACACTGGCGGTTTTTGGTTTCTCCTCCCCCATGTCAGGTTCGGTTTATCTTCAGCCGTCCTGTAACACATTCGGAAAAAGGAGACTAAAAGAAACAACTTTCAAATACTCTTTTTCGAAGTGCTATTTTTTATTAATTATTACTATAAAAACTCTTTTTCTAGTATATTGTACATTAACCCGTTAGGACCATCATCGCATATATGTGATCACTCTTTCCGTGCCCTACAGCCCATCGTCTCATATATGTGATCGCAACTTGAACGTTTTATTTGAATTTTTAAACGGCACTAGATGGCGGTAAAAACCGTTACTTTTTCGATTAATGTTGTATCGGAGTGTTGACCTTCATTATGCACTTTCGGTTCCGGGTTTTTCTTGTTGGATCAGGTCCATTTGATTATGTAAACAACTGCGCGTGTTAGGATTGCGCAATTAAAGAGCTGTGATTTATTTTGCGAGGGATTTTATTTATATTTTGATGGCATGATGAAAGGATGGAATGTTTATTGGTTAGGGAGTTGGAGAAGAAATTATCGTTTTGGAGATCGCTAGATAGTATTTTGTATTTTTGGGATAAATTTTATTTCAGTTCAATTGTTTTTTTAAATATCAGGAAAATTTTATTACATTATATTCGGACATACTACCAATGATAATAAATTGTAAATTTCAGCGTATTTACTTGCAGCAATGATTTTATATGAATTTTTAAATGAAATTAAGCTTAACGAAAAAAATCGCCCGGTCCCGTGCGTACGCATCCTTCCGGAGCGCACGGGCCTGCGGAAGCGCTTCTTTCTCCTTTCGCCGGTCCTGAGCGGGTTAAGATGCCGAATTTAAATCAGAATTAAAAGTGGATTACCTCTTCTCCCCCTAACGTCCGCTTAGCAGGCACTCTATGCGCCAATAACGGGAAGACGTTATAATTATTTGTTACCCACGTATTTTCGTAGACGCTACTGATCGTCTATTCAAAACAACCTGGTGTTGCCATTTCATAAAAATTTATATTTAAAGATTAAATGAGTTCGGTTTGAAATACAGTGAAACCTCGCATAACGAGCATAATTCGTTCCAGAAGCTTAGTCGTTAAACGAAACAATTTTTCCCAATAGAAATCAATGTAAAGTACGATAATGCGTCCATGCCGAATAAAATATTTAAAAAATGTTTGTATACCGTTTATTCAATAAAAATTATATAGAAGATCGTTAAGGAGCCTGAATCATCTTCATCTTATATAAACACGGAGTGCTAAACACGGGCTGATGTACCTGTTCTGTTATCCTTATTAAAAGAAATAAATCAATTACATTACGTCATTGACTCAAATACGACAGTCAACTCGTTACGTCACTCAAATACGTCACATCATATATGACGTATCGTATCAACAACTGTAAATGCATGGCAGAAAAATAGTTTATAAAATACCCTGGTCTTAAATATTACTGGAATAAAAAAATGAGAATAACCAAAGCCATTCGTTCTATTCAAAGCGTTTATTACTAGAACCAGCGGGAGTGTTCTCCCCAAAACTTTCTCGTATACTTCCCCAAAAAGGTGCCGTTTCCCCTTCGCCGCGTGGCTAAAAAAATTCGAACCAACTGTTATCCAGAATCCAATGACTATCAGAAGGTTTTTCATTATAGTGATTGAAAAATATCTAGGTAAAGAATCAAATTCAAAGAGATGCCTACCGATTTTCCGCACTTGCAGGACTCAAGGACAAACTGACGTAATTTGCTCCATAGCTTTCGCGTGCACAGAAGATTGCTTCCAGTACGCATGCGAGTGGAGATAACAGATTCTTTTCAAAAGTAAATCATACAGACCGACAGACAGTCAATCCTTTGACGGATTTGGCCCAAAATTTTATACGGACCTGCATTCATGATGATAAAACTGTGTACCAAATTTTATCCATCTAGCTATTCAAGTTCTTGAGTTATAGTGTTCGCATGACCTCGAACATACAGACAGACAGACTTCCCGTTGACGGATTTTGTCCAAAATTTGATAGAAACCTACAAGTTATGTGTAAAGACCACATACCAAATGTCATCCCCGTAGCTCTCATAGTTTTCGAGTTATCGTGTTCACAGACAGACACACAGACGTAATTCCCAAATTGTGTTTTTCGGACTCAGAGAGGTGTAAAACGCGGAGATTCGTCAAAATCTCGAGTTCGAATTCTTTGACGATTACAATACTTTCTCTTTGTATACTTGGTATACGAGAAAGTAAAAAAGAAATCAAAACAAAAGATCTCATTCGTTAACAATGAAAACAGGTTACAGTTAAAAGTGCACGCACAAGTACTAGACATCTAGCTTGATAAGAATTAAAGCGAAATAGAAGCTCCGTGGATATGACAGTTTAGCAGCCGCAAACTCCGGGACTTTCCTTCTCCTCGTCACTCGTTATGTGAAACGTTGCTCGTTAAACGAATCATTCTTTTACACTTTATTTTGCTCGTTTTGCGAATCACTCGTTATGCGAGGTGTCACTGCAGTTTCTTGGAAATTGTAATGTAATGTTTGAAGCCTGCGTGGTAACTTAATTATTTTTGCTCAAATATATTAAAATAGAAGCTCTGCGAAAGTTTCCGGCACACCATGATATTGCTCTACACCAACAATCGTAGGATTCGTTTTATGCCCTATTAAAGTAAATGAATCGAGTCTCAGTGAAAATCTTCAGCTTTCAGATTTATCGTTTTAACCTAACAGTGATCTGTAGGATTCGTTTATACACTATTAAAATGCAGTCGGACCTCTATTTAATGAAGTCGCTGAATCCCGAAAAAAAATTCGTTAAATAGAGATTCACCTTTTAAAATACTTTAAACTACACAAAACAGATTCTAAATTCATAAACACTAAATATTATTAAAAAAGTAATTAATCACACCTTTATTTTGTAAATTAATATCTGTTTTATATAGTTTACCCATCAAAAAGAAATCTGCAGGGAAAACAACAATAAAACAAAACATTGTCCGGGAATACAATGTATTTTCAATTTAAAAAAAATTGTATTAAAATTAATGAATTTTAGCACTTCATCATACGAAGGCTTGTTGATTTCTGCATCATGATCATTTCCATCTTCGTCTTCATCGCAATTCATCGCTGTATTGTTTTTATTTTTCACACTGTCCACTTCAAAACTGCCTCATCCACATCTTCATAGACACATGCTTTTAAGCGTTTTGAACAAGAATGCGATGAATCATAATTTTGTATCTTATCACGATTTTTTTTATTATGGTTGATAAGCTGTTTGGAGGAATACCAAATTTTAAAGCAATATCCTTTTTTTTATGCCTTTAATTTTTAAGAATTGCATTTTTTTTCTTTGATGCTCAAGCACTTTCGCTTTGACATTTTCCAGCTTCAAGGTCATTGATCACCATAAAATGCGTTAAAAAAAGAATAAGTTTGAAATGTTTAGAAATATTTTGAGAAATAGGGAGGAAAAAAATATTGGATCACAAGAAAAAGTTCGTTAAATAGAGAATGCACTTCGCTATTTGGAGATTATTTTACGAAGAAATTCGCAAAATGTTCTTGGTTCCAAGAAAAAGTTCGCAAAATAGAGGTTCGTCAAATAGAGGTCCGACTGTATTTGCAAGAAGACTAATTGGAAATACCCAGCACGCTGTGCTAATGTACCAACATAAAATAGGATTCCTGTATGCACTATTAAGGTATTTGAAAGAAAACTCACTGAAAATATTCAGCACCCTATGTTAGTGTACCAGCATAAAATAGGATTCCTTTATACACTATTAAAGTATTTGAAAGAAGACTCACTGAAAATATTTAGCACCCTATGCTATTGTTCTAACCTAAAAATGATCTATAGGATTCTTTTATGCCCTTCGAATTAATTTGTTTTAACCTTACTGTTCTTAATTTATTGATCGTAAAGTAACTAAGTCAGTTGTAATAAAAATTTTCAATCCTGTGGAAGTCGGATTCCCCACCCAGAATCAAAATATATCCTATTTGGGTCCTACCACAAAACTTAGTATCGCTTTGTGGGTGGAAAAAAACGACACCAAAAATCGCTGGTGCGCTTTGAAAAATCCATCTTCAGTCTGACAGCGGGGGAAAAATGGGCGAAGGAAGAAAAACGGCATTATATCCTATAAGAAAAACAAAGCGATTTTCCCCCGGAAGAAAAATTGCTGTCTTCTTACTCATTTGTTTGTTTCATAGATGGGTGACGGATAGCTGGAGCCCCTGCTCAGCCTCGTGCGGGGGCGGCCGCCAATCTCGGCAGGTCCACTGCGCCCAGATGGGCTCGGACGGCGTGCGGATCCCCGTCCTCTCCAACCAGTGCCTGCGGCAGAAGCCCTTGACGGAGCGCCCCTGCAATTTGGTGCCCTGCCCCCAATGGGTGAGTGGGCCGTGGTCTGGGGTAAGTAGGAACTTTTTCCGATCTTTTTGTCTTCCTGTATCTTGTTGCATGCTCGGATAAAATGAATCGCATTCAAAAATATGTCTTGCCGGTTTCGTTTCGGAACTTGTTCTTGTGTTGGGACCATCCTGGCGTCATTACCACGCTTGAAAATATAGGTTAGGTTTACCAACGTTTATACCAGTGGCTAAGAACTTTGAAACTTGGATGGTAAGTTTTGTGAAAGATTTGGAAAGGGCGACCTTTTGTAACTTTAAGACATTAACTGATGAATCGTTTTAGTTTCATATCTTATTTTGAAACATGGAGCAAGTTTTTCCATGAAATTAAAAGGTTATATTCATATTGGAAGTTGTCGACCTTATTTTTTTACCAATTGATTAATTGTTGAGTAACATTGTTCGCAAACCTTTATTTTATTCATCCACTAAAACATCTCTGATAATTCTCGTCGTAAAAGTTTATTGTTTTTAATTGTTTAATTTCAAATACATAGCTTTGGATCGAGGGATGAATGGGAGCAAATTTCCAAACACAAAAGTTAATATTTTATGTTTATTATGCCATTAACTATTTGCGCTTCGAAAAGTGCAGACACGTGCTATATTAACTTGTGCTTGTACTAACAAATGCTTTATTATTCATGGATTTAGTACAAATAAGTGGTACAGTTCTTCAAAGGCGTTCAGTGTTAAAGTCGACCAAGTCCATTTGTTGCCCATTTGGCATTAACACTTTCATACTAGTGTAGCAATGTTAATGAATGAGCAGCCCAATTAGCCAAAGAAGCCATCACAAAAGGCGACCCATTCTTTCTCCCTAAGCCACTTTCCTTCCTGAAATCTGAGATAAGGTCATCTGCTTTAAGCGTCTGGCAAGATAAGTGGGATAACGGAGAAACTGGCCGCAGTACACGAAATAGTGCCAAGGCCTCAAACAAGCCAGTAGGATAGAATAGAGAAGAGCTAATGTTCGTTACAGGACACGGGCTCTTCCCTTCAATCTTCGAACACATGACAACTGCTCGTGAGGAGAAAAAGGAGATCCAATTCACTATGCCACAAAATGTCCGTTAACCCTCTCCTGACATTTCCAAACTACTACAGTGCAAAATAAATTACAGTGGTTAAAAAACATTCTCACGAATAACTTTTCAAGAACCCGACTTCTACTCCTAATGCGCTTCTTATGTGATGAGAACAATTTCAATGTAGAGAAACATCATTGAGCAAGCATTTTGTTGTTTATAAAAACCTATCGTTTGCCATCGGTGACTTTCCAAACGTACGCCAAAATTGGTGTTACCACAGGTGAAAATAATTCATGAATGGTGTCAGCTGCGTTTGAGCAGGGTGTAAAGATTCACCAGTATTGGTGTTTGCTGCAAACTATACCACTTAAAATGTATAAGAACGCTTGATTTGGTGTTAACTTTAAATAAAGTGTTTGTTCATGCAATTTTTAAGGTTTTTCAACACCAAAGTTGGAGCGACATTACTCCACTGTGTTTACAGTGTAGTTTCGTTTTCTGTGTTCTTATGCTTGTTCTTGTTCAGTGTATGTTTCTTTTTTCATTATTATTTGTATTTGTCTCTGTTATATATTTACCTTTTAAAAATAAAATTCATGTCCATCCATCCAAACCGAAAAGGGGCCAATTGGCTCTAAATACGGGAATGCAGATGGTATAATGTAATGTGTAGCAATGATTCAGGTACGTATTTCAATTTAATCCACCAGCAAGGACAGTTAGAAGTTCACTGTTATTTTAAATGCAGCTAATCAACTTTGAGATCTGTTTCCTCGAAAACGAATCTCGCGGACTTGGTGCACTTTCACTCCGAACCCTCCCTATACAGGGTGTTTCAAAAATATCTGTCGAAAAGAAAAGTGTTGGTCAGGCATACAGAAACAAGTCATTTGCGCAGGTGAGCATGGCGTCGGAAATGCAGAGGGGATTTGCTACATAACAATATTGCAAGTCGTATGCGTCATGACAGATACGATAATTGCAAGTAGGACGTAGCATCAATAACAAACCTTTGGAATATTTAAAATTAGTATTCAAAGGACTTGCCATCTGAGGCAGTATACACTTCGCATGTTATTATTCATGAAATCGGGTTGTTGTGGTATTGTAAATTTGTATTTCATTCAATCTCTGTTGTTTATTTCATCCGGTGTATCCTTTTTCTACTTAATTCACTGTAGTGAATTATGTAAAAGAAAAGGATACACCGCAAGAAAAGGACACCCTCTGTAGTGAATCCTCTGCATTTCCGGCCTCATGTTCTATTGCAAAAATGATTTGTTTCTGTAAGCCTAACTTACCTTTTCATTTTTGCCAGATATCTTTGAAACACCCTGTATAAATCGGATAAAACCTTAAATGAATTAATAATTTTTTTGATGTTCTTCAGTTTTGATTGCATTAGATATAAATAATCTCCTTTAACCATTGTGTTCTTAAACATTTATGCTTGCAGACTTGACTGCAGTAGAATTCTAGTAAAATGAACATTTCGTTCACTTATTTCTTAAATGATAAATAATAGCGCATCCAAATTGAATGTGCTCTTTCTTTTATTGTACTTTTATCTGATACGAATGCTATTTCTTCTCTAGTTCGATGTTATTGATTTATATTATAGCCAAATATAGTTTAAGTTGAGAGCTGATAGTTAAGTTGACAGAAAGCTACGATGTTTATCATTAGGTTCATTTTTATAGTCTGTTAGAGAATTTAGTTATAAATGTTAATATTTTCTATTGCATATAATGAAATTGTATATTTATTGATCTCGGACTGCAATAAAAAGTAACCCACTAGATATGTAGAAACACATATTACACTGTCAACAAGTAGAGCTCTTCAAATTATGGCGGTGGAGCAGCTAGTGGTAAAATAGGAAACTTTTTTTTTGGTTGACCCAAATACAAAAATATTAGACACTCATATTTTCCAAAGAACGTCAATACTTTGAGTATTGTGATCTTGGCTCAAGATAGGCAGGTTGAAACAGTTATTACGAACATATTCAGAATTATCTTGGAGATTTTTTTTATTCAAATGATTGATGATTCTGATAGTTGAAAATTGCTATTTTAGTTATTTGGATTGTTATATTTTCACCTTGACTTTTCTTTCTTCCATCTCTTGTTTTATTCATTTCGTATTATCTTTTGATTTTATTATTATTTTTTCAATTCCTACTATTAGTTCACACTCTCCCTATATATATATATTTATTTCTATATCTTGTTCAAATTTTGCAATCGATTTTAAACTAACTTCTCGATGAGCTGGAGACTTGAAACTTTAAACGGAGCTCAGAACTAGATGACAATGCAATATTAATTCGCTTTCTTTTCTGTCATTTCATATTTTGAATGACGCATGCGCAGTACGTTTTTCATTATATCTCGAAAACTATTAACAATACAGACTTCGTTCGTGGATATATGGTTGGCCCATGGGATCATCGAAGCACCCCCATATTTTAGCCATATATTTGCGCATGCGCAGTACGTTTTTCATTATATCTCGAAAACTATTAAACTATTAATTATTAAAGTAGGAATTGACTTTAATTTTTTTTATATTACTTGTTTATTTTAGTTGTAATTTTTTTTTATGTTTCTATTATTATATTTCTTATATGTATTTGTTATTTTATATTGTCATCAGTAAATCCACATGTTTAGGCTTTACCGAATTCCCGTATTTGTATTATCCACCATTAGTGCGGCCGTTCTGAGTGATATCGAGTTTCTGTGACTGTAGTGTCCTACAAATTTTAAAGAGACCTAATCAATTGTTTCGTGTTTATAATTGTAAAACATAGTCTCTTTTTGCTTCAGTGTTCCGTGACTTGCGGCAAAGGGCAGAAGATCCGCTCCGTGTCGTGCCAAGACGCGAAACAGCAGCACAGCGAAGACTGCGACATGGAGACGATGCCCGCCACGAAGATCGAGTGCGACAGCGGCCTCATCTGCAGTTCGCACGAAGACACTGGAACCTACTTCTCGGGTGAGCATCTTCCTCTCTTTCCTATTGTTTATCACAGAATACTGTAATAACTCGGTTTTCGTTCACTTTGTTTAACCCGTTAGCGCCCACCGTCCTTATGTATAGAACAGTTACATTTCACTTCCGTGGCTGAACCGAATGCATTCCATTGTTTCATTTAACTTTCTCGTATACGAAGTATACAAAGAGAAAGTATTGTAATCGTCAAAAAGATTGCACATTCGAGATTTTGACGGATCTCTACATTTTATACTCCCTGAGTTCCGAAATACAACTTTAGAATTATGTCTGCCTGTCTGTGAACACGATAAATCGAAAACTATTAGAGCAAGAGGGATGAAATGTGGTATATGATCTTTACACATAATTTGTAGGTTTCTGTCAAATTTTGGACGAAATCCGTATAGAGGAAGGCTGCCTGCCCGTGTTCATGTGAACACGATAACTCAACATCTTAAATAGCTAGATGGATAAAATTTGGTACACAGTTTTATCATCAGGAATGTAGGTCCGTATCAAAGTGTGGACCAAATCGGACAAAGGGTTGACTGTCTGTCGGTCTGGATAATCGCATATTTGTGAACACGGTAGCTCCTAAATCCTATGACTTAGATAAATTAAATTTCGCTCGTAGTCTTTTAACCCTAATTTTAGATCCGTGCCGCATTTCCGTTTCAATTGGTTAAAAAAAAAGGCGTTCAAATTGCATATTCGGTTTCTTCGCCATTGTATGACGCAAAGAACGGCTCGCGCCTTTGTCCCTATCTGTGTTAGGGAACCGTCCATGTTACTGCTTCTCTGTATTTTATCTCCACCCACGTTGGGGTGGATACGAGAAAGTTTTGGGGTGACCACTCCCGCTGATTCGATTTGTTCAGCACGTAAATATATATTGCCAAGCTCTTAAACATCGTAAATGACGTAATTTTGAATTTTATTTTATTTTTCCTTTGATTACTTTTTGAGGTAATGCAAGAAATTCGAAAATAATCTTTATTTTTTATTTCTATTTATTTATTTTGATGTTTTGCCGTAGTTTCAAAATTTTTAATATATATGTTATTAATGTAATTATTAAAGTAATGTATTATTTATGTTATTAATGTAATTATAAAAGTTATTAAAATGACTTTCTACCCTTATTTTTATATTTTTTTCTAAAAAAAAAATAAGAAAAGATACACAAATTATTTTTCCTCCGAATTTAATTTTACTTTATAGTTAATTTAATCCTGCTGTTTTAAACATAATTTTGTAGAAATCTATTGAAATCTATGCTTCAAATTAATTTGGGCATTAATGGTGCGTCAGTTTCAGTTTTCGTCGATTTTTTTTCGAAAAATTTGTCTTGAATTTCGTCGGTTTTCTCGGATTTCGTTGAAGAAACAGACTTCTTTGCACATAAGTGCGACATGGGTCCTCTGACTCGGAATCTGATTGTAGTGCCAAAAGAACTAGAAGCGAAGTGACTCCAGAGAGTGCCTTTATACCTAAGGTCCTTATGGAGAGAGGATCCAACTTCCAAACACTAATATCTACACCTCCCGCTACTCTCCCTGCCGACATCCATACACCAAGAAAAGTATTCAGAAAGATATAAAAATGCTGTTGAGGGGAAATTTTTAGACCGCCCGGAACCGCCACGCTCGGTGGGAGGGGGGTTGAAAGCGTTCTGCGTAAAGCGAGACGAATTTTTCATCTATTCGCTGACATCACTGCCTTTAATGTTGCTGCTACTAAGGTGTTGCAAAAAGTAAGCTAACGAGCTTCTGACTGATAGACAAATTCCCCCTTGCGATTTAATTTCCTTGTTTTGAGAGGTGAGATAACAATAGTATTCAAACGCCGTTGGTTCATGGAGCTAGCTAGTTGTACGTTAATGCCCCGAAATCTCATTTAGAAGAAGAAAGTATCCACGAACTCATGACCAGCGATTAAAGTAAGAAATGTGATGAAAAATTTTGTGTCTAAAGAAAACGTCAACGTTCCCATATGAAATTTGTCGGCAACTCTTGGAAGTGTACGGAGCGACTGTAATGTCGTGAAAATAATTGAAATTTTGGTGTACGGAATTCGCTAAAGAGAACAGAGACCTGCGAGACGAGTAAAGTTTTTAAGCCCGTTCACCAACGCTGAATGTTACTGAAACGCCCTCCCATCAGTCCAGACCTCTCACCAAGTGATTTTCATTTCTTCGAAAGAAGGGGTAAAAATCACTTGGAATTTCAGCATTTCAGAATTTATGACCCCATCCCTAAATTCATGAGGCTATCTTGTCGTAACTACACGACCGTGACGCGGGTTTATGTTGCGCTGGTTTCGGTAAGTTGGTGTACCGATAGAACAAATGTTTCCACAACCACGATGACTATGTGGAGAAGTAATATGTACCAGTACCTTACTACATAGCTTATCTGTTTAAATTCCTGAACTAATGTTTTATCTTATAAAGCTTGTTTCCTTATTTTTTTGTAGTGCCCTCGTATAAACAAGCATAGTTGAAACATTCGAATAATTCGTTGTAATATTTCTTCTAGACGTTTTCAAAGGATCACAAGAAGACGCCCCTCCGAGACAACCGTACTGGAATACATGGCCCAAGAAAATTACTGACGTCTCCAGTGAACCGAGGTTAGTACAGTTTTATTTTTATTTGTGTTTTATTTTAACTCAACAATTAAGATATTTCAATTAGAAATTTTCTTTAATTGTAAGCATGTTTGGTTATTTCTGTTTTATTAAAAAGACTTTACTGGCTTTTGAGAATAAAAAATTATTTTGTTCATTGTATTTATTTATTTACTATTTGTTATTGTATTTAGCCCGTTTTACTATAGGCGGACATAACTTCCACAACTCTAGATTTCTTTATTTGAGCATAATTTCGTTGTGCAAGGATATAACTATATACCTTGTGTGGATGCCATTTTCATAACTTCGTTCCAAACAAGACTCCAAAGAGATTCTTCGAACTCCGAAGACGTTCAAAGACGATTATCTCATCTGAGGACCTCCGGGTTTTTATACCTTTTCTGACAGGATGTGACGTCATGTAGAATCATCTATCATCATTCTGTAAATCTCCGCTCCTAATAGAGATATCGAGAAAATTCTAGCATTTTTGAAGACTTTCATTTTTTCGACCAAGTCGCCAAAGTCGGAGTCGATGGCTTGAGCTGCCCCCGATAGTTAGTAAGAATATCCGTAAATGTTTCTTTCCAACACTAAGACTAACATTGTTGGGAAGAAACATTCCATGTTCATAACAATACCAAAGGAAAGCGCCTAACAAAGAACTCTTACCCACTTCGTATCACCCCCTGCGGTGTGTCCAAAAGTGATAGGCGCGGTTTTCCGAAACGAACAGTAACTGCATGAGAAATTAAAAATTTGCATACTTTGAATTAAATTTGTTTAGAACTCACTCGAGCTTAAAAAGAGGCCAATTTGTGTTCGTGGGATGCATTGAAGCATTGAATAGCCGTGTATAATTATTTTTTTCTCTCTATGTGATTAGAAGTCTTATGATTGATTT
>BGPR01018076.1:0-31400 GCA_013235015.1 Araneus ventricosus | reverse complement strand
GTGAGGAAGATATCGGAGCATTAGAAAATGAAAAAAGCAACTCTATTGTAGATTCGTCTTCAGATACGGAGGAAGAACAAGACGAACCATGGCTTTCAATTGCAGATGCGAAAACTTTTTGAAAAATTATTTTGCCACAGAGAACATCGACGAACATGTTGTGGACATGTTTAAAATAGTGGATAAAAAAATTGACGAGTTGTATATGAAATCGAAAGCTTTTCAACCAAAAATAACATCTTTTTTCAATGTAGTGGATTAGCAAATAAGTAAAAAAAGGTAAATGTTTAGTTTGTTTATTATTGAGTATATTATTTAATACTTGGTTTGTCCCTAATTACTAATGAAAATATTATGTTATTAAAAAGTTTTATTATAGAAGTAGTATCTTAGCATGTTAGGACATTTTTTTTTGCAAATACGGATACAGCGAACCTCGGTTAAAACGAACTTCTGAGTCGGTCCGTTGAGGGTTCGTTATAACGGGGTTTGACTGTATAAAATGAAAAATAAGTCCTGCAAATGACATTAATTCGCGTTATTTGACTCTTAAGCTTAACTAAGCCCCAGGGGTGTACTGGAGCCGGAACGGCGAACCGGCACTGCTTTTTTCCCCATGAGAAATAAATGGTGAAAACGTCCTTAAAACAGCTCGATTTTTACACCCAGGTTAGAGCGTTCCGGCACTATTTTTAGAGCATTCCGGTAGTGATTATTTTGCGACTGCACCACTGCTAAGCCCTTAACATAATTGATAAAAACTTCTTTGCATAGACGGATAATGAATGGGGGGATGACAGTAAGGGGTACGCGAAAATGAAAAGATTAATCAAGGGGTACGCGAGGGAAAAAAAGGTTGAGAACCCCTGGTTGTTGATGACCTTATCAAAAATATTTATTTTACATATTTAAAATGTATAATTGTTTTATCTAATCTGTACTAGAATCGTCAAATTATAAATTCGTGAGGAACTCAACGGCACCAATGCAGGAGGAATGTTTACAACACCGAAAAAGTTTTCCAATCTGAGTGGGAAACAAAATTTCGGTTTTAAACATGCCAAATTTTGCTTACAACAAAATGAGTGCTATTTTAGAAATGTAAACTTTTGGTTTAAACACTCGTTTTCAACTCCGGTTTAAACGCGCCTTTAGATAAGGAAAATATTTCAACATATTCTAAGAATCTTCCTGAAATATGGATTTGGCAGCAGAGTCCTTGTTCAACCACGTGGCGAACATTGCGTTTAGTACTCAAAAGTAATATCTCTATTTTTCCATCGGAAAGTTCACGAAGATAAACATTATCAGTTAACTTCAAGGTGTTTTTTCTTTGTGTAATGGATAAATTTTAAACACTTTTTTTAAAAACTTGATTTATTTCAAGTTTGTAAAGATAAAGTTTTCTAATCAGTTTGTTGGGAGGCTGCCGTCTCGTCTCGTCTTCAAGGCCAGAGGGTTGGAGACGCGAAATTACAGAATGTGCAAGCTAAATTGCTTAGCTATAATGCTCCCTACGTACGATTGCAAGCTAAATCGTTCGTAGGGAGGCAAATGTCCTCCCTTCGTTGTGGTGCGGAAGTTTGGAGGGAGGAGGTACCAGTTCAGATGTCATTTCACAGCGGTTCAAAATGACGAGATCCGCCCAAAATAGCCCTAGTGTTACTTCAAAACGGTTATTTGTGTCATGGATGAATTTTAAACACTTTTTTTAAACTTGATTTATTTCAAGTTTGTAAAGATGAAGTTTTCTAATCAGTTTGTTGGGACACGGTGAACTAGTGGTAAGGTCTCGGTCTTTGCGGCCAGAGGGTTGGAGACCCGAAATTACAGAATGTGGGCCCGTTGCAAGCTAAATCGTTCGTAGGGAGGCAAACGTTGTGCCTCCGTTATGGTCCGGAAGTTTGGAGGGAGGAGGTACCAGTTCAGGTGTCAATTCACAGCGGTTCAAAATGACGAGATCCGCCCAAAATAGCGCTCGTATTACTTCAAAACAGGACGTTAAGATAACTGAAACTAAACCAATCGATTTTTCACTAACTTCATGACGTGCTTAAGTTTTGAAATTTTGCACACTTCTGTATTTTATGTGACAATACACTATTTGAATATTCTCAGAGCTTAATTATCAGTTAATTGATTAATATAATTAATTTTGATTCTGTATCAGTGATGCATCTGTTAGTGAATTTGAGAAAAATTGATCCATACTACTTATAATAATGAGTTATAAATTAAAAACTACAAAGTAGAAAGTAATGGAAACAAAAAAAAAAATCACGCTCTTTACACAACTAATAAAAATACTCTTAAATACTGCTTTTATTAATTTTGTTTTCAAGTCGAAGGAATCTCAGAGTAACATGGTGATGAAACACGGCTGTTCTTCAAAAGCTTATCGACTCATGCCAAAATCTTCCACTTCTTGCATGCATTCAGTATTTATTGACATGATTTATTTCATTAATCCTTTGACTGCGTATCCCGCGATTTCCGTGGGTTGTAAACAAGTATATTTTTTGTTGCATCCTGCTATTTTCACAGGCTAATGTGTTTATTTAGTACTTTCATAGCGTTGGATCATATTATATTAATAAAGCTTTGCATATCAACAGTTTGCAAACGTTGCATATAAATAGTGATTTTAATAAAGTCCTCAGTCAGAGTCCCTTCCCAAGGTCGTGAGAAATACTTACCACCAAATGATCAATTATTAAATGTCTATGGTAAGCTGTATTACCACCTCTATTTAGAGTTGCTATCTCTTAATAATTTCAGAAACCACAAACAAATTTTATTAAGCAGTATGATCACATAATGCGACCTTAAAAATCAAATTAATAGTCAATTAATTATTATGAATATACTTTGAGGTAGAAATGTGTCAACACCTAACGCTGAAAAGAAGGTTCACGTAAATTCTCACCAAATTTTTCGATGAAACAAAAACCTGGATGTTTCAGTTTCTGACCTCAAACTATAACCAGGCGTCCTGATTTGTTAATTAACCAAATTAAATAACAAATCATGCCAATTTTATTTAATAAGCTAAATAAATTCCTTTCCTTGATCTCAATCTTAAAATTATTTTAATCTGCCATTAATAGAAAAAAAGCGCCGTTTAAAGGGTTAAAACAGAGTATGGTGTAGTAAGGTTAAGTTTCGCGCAACGGCTATTTTGGGACGGATCTGGTTATTTTGATTCGTGATCATATGATGACACAAAACGTACCACATTGTGTTAACGAGCGAGAAAATCTCAGAGAGAACATATTTTTTTTTTTTTTTTTTTTGGCATTGTTGAGGAAAACTTGAGCAGGAAATTTTCTCCAGATGAGTAAGAAATGCAAGAAGTTAGATGCTACTTTAATCCTATAATGATGGTTCGGGAGGTTTCGGGCGATCAGATGTTTATCATTTAACAGCGAGGGGAGTTGCTTTGTTTTTAAGGGGTTAAGAGACGCAGTGATTTGGTAGATTCGAGACGTGGTACCACCCAAAATCCGCAGTGACGCCCACGTTCAGTCTATCGTTGTTAAACGTCCTTCCTTTAGTGTGGCACGGAAGTTTGTTGAAAGGGGTACTATGTCAGATGTCGTTCTGACCATCTTACTGGCTCAAATTGATGAAGTTCACATCGAAATTCCAGTACACTCGAATACTCGTGTAGAATCAAAGCGGGACGATAGCATAACTAAACTAAATAAAACATAAGGAGGGCGCAATTCTGGTCCTCTCCGTAGATTTTTCGTGAAAACGTTGGGATAAAATCATAAAAGAAGTATTTCGTACTAATATGCAATTTAATTATCAATCTCTTTAATACAATATTTACATAGAGTAGTATAATTGTTACAGAATAAATAAATCACAAGTTTATAGCATGTAGCAAGAGTCTATGATACCTTGCGATTTATCTATTCTGTAACAATTATACTAGTCTGTGTAAATATTGTATTAAAGAGATTGATAATTAAATTGCATATTAGTACGAAATACTTCTTTTATGATTTTATCCCGACGTTTTCACGAAAAATCTACGGCGCGGACGCGAACTGCGCCTTTATGTTTTATTTAGAGTAGCTTTTTATGGCGCCATCTGTTGACAATATATAGAACTACATTTCGCGTATGCGCAGTAAAATATTATTTACTACAAATGCTCATATTTCCCGTAATATTAAAATATTTGAATTAAAATTTTAATATAATGTTTCTTTTACGTATTGTCAAGTATTCTGTAAGTTTCGTACAATTCGAAATAAAACTGCATGTTATAATAAAAAAAAAATGCGGAGTTTGAAATTTTCAATTTAATACCGATTTTTACTTATATTCTGATAAATATTTTTATTGTCTGAATTTGGGTCCCAGTAATACACCTCAAGCTCTTTAAAATGACACCAAAATCAACCTTCCAGCTAAACGCGTTTCCACACTACACTTATTTATAACCTTACATAAAGCTAATTCATAACAATCACGCGCATGCGCCTACACTGGTACGATGACGTCACAGGCAAAACAAATTCTATGCGACAAACTCTTACAGATATGATCTATACGTTGTGGGGTCAACCATTCTTTTCCCATTATTAGTCTCGTAGTTATTAGCGATTCAAATCTCACGGTATTTTGTCACACAAGAAAGTTCGACCGACTATCATTGTAACGAGCGGAAGACGTTTTCACGTTAAAATACAGTAATACTCCGAAGATGGAACCAACGGAAAGTGGATGAGTCGGAGTTTAACTTTGCGAATTTTAATTAAAATGGTCGAGTGTTAGGAAAACAACTGTTTGGAAGACAAATATGTAATAAAGAATGTTTTTTATACATTTTCTTACAAAATAATACATTTTAAAATAGAATACACAAATGGTTTTATTTCGATGTCATTTGCTTTGAAAAATCTAATAGACCTGTATTTTTTATCTTGCAAAATTTCTTCATAACAAGTTAAAATTATTTCATTCCTTAACTTGCAGCTAGAATAAGTTCCTCACTAGAGCCCGTTGTCTCTAAAATTGGCAACCCTTTTCCGATTGAGTCCATACGTTCTGTGTAACTTTTAATTTCCATTTACTTCTCAGGTAAAGTTGAGCTTGAGGTATCGGCTTCTATAGTAGCGAATTGCTTACGTATCTCTATAAACTCATTGACTTTGAAATATTTGCTGCTCGTTGATATTATCTTACAGTGAAATTCCAAATGTAATAGAGGAACCGAGTGGATGAAGATGTTAAGTGACAAATTTGAAAAAAATTGTGCAAAAGAACATGCTGAAGTCTAGTTTAAATATACGAAGTTCATTAAATCTGTTAAGTAAAAAAAAATAACGAAGTTTTCAGTAGATGAACATGCTAAGTGCACGGCCTTTTACTGTTTCGTGGCAGAAGAACTTGTTAAGGGCACTTAACATCTTCTTCCATGAGAAACCTGTAAAACTTGAATAGAATAATATCTGCTTCTATTGAAGCCGAATCGTTTTCAGCGCGGGAAAAAATAGTAATGCAGACGAAAATATTGATACGACAATTCGAAAATAGAAATCGTTTGCTTTTAAATGAAGTTTTCGCAATATTTGTTTTTTACATCTTTTCTATCTGGTTTACATTGCCATTCATACATCACGCTGAACTGCATTGAGTGATAAAGAAAAGAGAAATTCACCGGTAAGATAAAGAACATTTTGAAACTCGTCTATTTTTTTTTCAATAGTTTATTCCAGCATTCCCGATGTAGTTGATTATATGAAGTTGAACCAGTATAAAGCATATTTTTTTACTTTAAAAATTTTCCACTTCATCATTTAAATTAGCTTGTTTAGCTATTATACCATTTGCGTTTTTGCTTTTTGTTTTTCAAACTTTTATTTAACTTGACTTATTTCATGAAATTTTTTGTTTTAATAAAACCTTAAATACATACATGACATTCATTTTCATGTTCCCTAAAAACTGATAAGAACGCTTTGAAAAAATATTTACAGGCACCACTAAATTCTTCAGTGCAAAAAAAAATATTGAACAGGGAACTTCATTGAGCACGAAATATTTTTATGAAAGTTAATCAAGTTAAAAGATAATAATATTAAATAAATTTTCTGAAAAATCATTTTTTTAAAAACTGCACACTCATTATTGTGCTGAAAAGTAGATTTCCTTATTTTTATTATTTTCTTTCTTTTAGACATTTACACTGACGGAAAGAAAATCCCAACACCAAGAAAAAATTATTGTAGAGTACTGAAATTTCGGCAATGCATTTGTCTAGGTAACATATTGAATTGATTAAAGTTTCTAGATCACAGGTTAATGTAAGCTGGAGAGGAGCCATTTCAAATGTGAAATGCTGGTACATTAATAACCGATGTAACCGCCAGAATTTTGAATGCAAGCATGCAAAGGTTCATGCATTGTGTCGTACAGGTGCCGGATGTCAGTTTGTGGCATGAAGTTCCATGCCTGTTGCGCTTGGTAGGTAAGTATAGGGACGGTTAATGCTGATTGTGGATGACGCTGGAGTTGTCGTCCAATGATGTCCCCTACGTGCTCGATTGGAGAAAGATCTGGTGGTCTAGCAGGCCAAGGCAACATGTTGACACTCTGTAGAGCATGTTGGATTACAACAGCGGTATGAGAGCGAGCGTTATTCTGTTGGAAAACACCCCCTTGAATGCTGTTCATGAATGGCAACACAACAGGTTGAATCACCAGACTGACGTACAAATTTGCAATCAGGGTGCGTGGGATAACCACAAGAGTGCTCCTGCTCTCATAGGAAATTGCTCCCCAGACCATAACTCCAGGTGTAGGTCCAGTGTGTCTAGGCCGCAGACAGGTTGGTTGCAGACTCTCACCTGGCCTCCTTCTAACCAACACACGGCCATCACTGGCACAAAGGCAGAACCGGCTTTCATCAGAAAACACAACAAATCTCCACTCCGTCCTCCAGCTCTAGCTTGACACCACTCACGTTGCAAACGGCAGTGGTTTGGAGTCAGTGGAATGCACACTACAGGCCGTCTGGCTCGGAGCTGTCCTTGAAGTAACCGATTTGTAACAGTTCGTTGTGCCACTGTGGTGCCAACTGCAGCTCGAATTTCTGCCGCAGACGCACTACGATGCGCCACAGCCATACGCCGAACACGGCGGTCTTCCCTCTCAGTAGTGCCACGTGGCCGCCTGGAACCCGGTCTTCTTGAGGCAGTACCTTCCCTTGACCACTGCTGACAACAATCATGAACAGTGGATGGATACATTCCTGCTAAGTCTTTCAGCAACATTGCGGAAATTCTCGTAGCCCTACTACACGACCTCGTTCAAACTCAGTGAGCTGTTCATAATGGCTTCTTCGTCTTCTTAAAGGCATCCTTGACTAACATCAACTCACTACGTCAAATCTCAACGATAAATAACGCTCACTAACTTTACAGTGCGTATTTAAAGCAAACCTGATTTGCATGTTCATAGTGGCGCTACTAGCGCCACACTTATGCCCCTAGCGCGAAACTTGAATAGACGTCATCTTTCAGATGTATAAACACGCATATCAAATTTCGTTTATCTAGCACAACTCTTTCTTGGCATTGGGATTTTTTTTTTCCGTCAGTGTATTTAAAATTTATTATTATAAATATTAGAAATTTTTTAATAATTTTTCTCAAATTATGGAAAGAAAATTTAATAATGTTAAGCAATCGATTGATAACCGAGTTGTGAAAATATTAAAATAGTGTATTATCATCAAAAACACATGATTGCACAAAATTTCAGAACACATTAGTAAGCGAAAGAAGAATGAATTTGAAAATTCTATTTTCACGAACATGAAACAAGCCAAGTTAGATGGAACAGCAAATATATGATGATAATGTTTGTGATTACCGAAGAGTTGAGGCGAAGGTCTTTGGACAACGGATATATTATTATAACAATAATGGAACAATATTATTTTGAAAAAATGCGATAAAAATTTACATAACTACGTTTTTGAGAGAAGGGAATATATAAGCTCACAACAAATTCTTTATATATTTTGTGCTTAAGAAATGGAAGCAAATTGTTATGATTTTATTCCACCCTTCGAATCTAGCTCTATTGTTTCATCTGAATTTGAAGAGAATCGTCAAAAACATAGAGTAGAAGGATATAATTTCCACGATGATAAGAATCTAATCTATAATACTATATACTTAACAGTATATAGTATTATAGTACTATATAACAGTATATAGTACTATATACTGTTAAGTATATAGTAATACTATATACTTAACAGACTTACTTGCTACAGTAATATTTCTAATAATGAAAGTTCTGATCATTTGAAACTTCATATTTCCATGGATGAGAATACTGCTCAATTACTTCAAAACTTGCATATTATTTTGTGACCTTTTAATGCTGCTACAATATCCAATTTGCTTACTATTTTCTGTTCAACGTTCTAAAAATATGCACAGTTTTATATTCAAACAATTTTGCTGATCATTATAACGCCTATTATGGACAACTGATACTGGAGCGAAGTAAATTCCAGAAAAGATTAAAAACTCAGAAAAAAAGTTTCCATTTCTTAAAAAAAAATTTTTTTTAATCAACTATTAATTCAAAAGGAAAAAGCAAAACCATTTGCACTCTTGAATTGTTTTGAGGTGAATTTCATTTTTTCCCCAAACTTATATATTATTTTTTGATCATTGTGTATTTGTGCTATTTCAACATCTAATTTGTTTGATTTCTCTTGTTCAATTTGTGATGAAAATATATAGAGTTTTATAGTTATGTAATTTTGACAATTCATTATTGTGTATATACAGGGTTAGCTTGACCTATTCTTCCAAGCGAAATAGGTTAATAGAAGAGCCCATGGGGATCATAAAACACCATAGCAACCCTGACCCATCTCTAACCGTTTGAAAGTTATGGCGGATAAAATGATTTTGCTAAAAATCGTGAAAAAATCCAAATTTAAAAAGTTTTTGGCCAATCTGCATTCAAAAAAAGTATATCTTCTTAAGTTACAGTTAAAATACTTTAAGATGACAACATTTTCATCAAAATACCTGGATTTAAAACCGAGCCTATAAACGCCGAAACGTTGGTGAAATGCAAAATCTTGAATATTGAATACCGCAAACACTGTTCAAGCTAAAATCTGTCAAATTTGCCCAAAACTTGTCCATTCTATCTGCTTTCGAATGAGCCTACCATAAACCATATCAGTGTTTTATTTCAGAAGAAATTTAGTCTTTCATTGGCAATGCATCACTGAAATCGGTGTTCGTCGAAATAGACATTCGACAAAAAGTCGCCGTGAAGCGATGGTGGATAAATGAAATGTATGCAAATCCGTCCAGTTGTTTAATACATTTAATTATAATAGGGACAAAATATTTGGATACTTTGCACGCAGAAACATTTCATTTTTTTTATTTCCCCCGTCTACCCAGCTTACCCAAAGAGTGCAAAGTAAACATTTTCAGTTAATTAACAAGCTGGGTAGAGGAGGGGAAAAATAAAAACTGAAAATGCTTCTGCATTTAGAAGAACTAATATTTTCAGTTTAATCAACTGCTCTAAATATGACACAAGGCCCTTGTTAACATTTCTTGAAGGCATTCACCAACTCATCCATGGTATCGTGGTGAAGGCCCGGGTGCTGCTATACGTTTTAAGGGGGATAGGAAAGACCAAACAGCTTTGGCTCGCTTATCATCCGGTCACTTAAAAACCTCAGATTCTCTCGTGGTGATAAGAAGTTCAATATCTGCACAAAACGCAACATGATTGAGGCCACTCCGCAACATCTACTTGACTGTGCTGCCTTGATGTATGATGACCTGCTTAAGCGACCGGATTTCGTGTTGGAGGTGATGAAGGCGAACGATCTCATGGATCTGATCTGATTCATATCAGAAGAATTAAAAAGAAGAAATATGGCACTTCTTCAGTTCGGTTGGTTAGTTTCGGGTATTATGGAGCAGATATGGCTATGCAGCGTCAATCATATGGTCGTGCTCCCTCTGTCTAAAAATATAGCATAAGATGTACGAGTAGAAGGCGGAAAAAATTCAATCTAAAAAACGGATAAAATTCAATTTTCAAATAGCTTTGCTTGTATCTTGCAGTAAGTGTTAAATAATACGTGGCCGTAAACACATATCTCTATTCGAATTGAGAAATTTTGAATAAAAAATTATTTTGTATAAAGTGACAACCACTGTATTTACAAAATGGACGATTTTGTTGAAAAGTGCTACATTTCAAGAAAAGAGTAACATATCGAAGCAGATATATGAATTTTTTTATAAGATCCACATAATAATCAGTTAATACTTCGTAGTGAATGAGGCTCAACATCGAATTTAGTATGTTTTCAAGAAGCCCTTGACAAAAAGATACCTTTTAAAAATAAATTATTTTAAATTTTGTGTATGTATACCATTAATAAACTTACCCTACTTAACCAATATTTCAATTTCTTAAACGTGTACCTCATATGTTTGGGAAAAAATTACTTCAAAATACATGCGAGGTTTTTGGACAAAGGGAGTGTTATTTTACTTTCTTGCAACTCTCTTCCGAACTATTACAGAAGTTTTGTTAATTGTTTTTCTGTTGCTGCCATGTATATTACATCTTTCAAAGGTAAAAATAACGAAAGAAAAAATATTTTTCTCTTTTCAGTTGAAAAGAAGAACTCTAAATGATCTGACACCAGCCTTACATGAAGACGAAACCTTATTTTACCGCTTCTCGAAAGGTAAGGCATATCATCTTTCCTACCAATCTACTGTCATTATAACAAATCCCGAAGTGGCAACGGGGGACCGCGGTGGCCCAGTAGTAAGGTCTCGGCTTCGGGACTGGAGGGCTTCGGACTCGAAATCCGATGCGAGTCCGGTCTTGTTAAATCTGTCGTCAAAAGTCAGCTCTCCCGATGGTGAGGTGAGGAAGCTTGGAGATGGGGTGCCGCCTCAGCTGTTGTCCTCGTCATCTGACTACGGTTCAACACGACGAGGTCCGTCCCAAAATTACCCTCGTATGGCTTCAAAATGGGGAGTAAATATAATTGAACTAATCATTTAAAATTCTAAATTTTTCAAAAGTCATGGAGGTCTATTCAATTACTTAATGCACCTATTATTCTTTCTGGAGCGAACTTAATTTTATTCTCACGAGGAACAATGCAGCCATGACCCGCGGTCGCTCCATTATAAATAGATTATCGAATACAAAAAAAGAAAAAATACAGAAGAAGTAAACAATAGCTATAACAATGCACCTTTTGCGCGCCAACGCAGCAGCATCCAGTGATTGCAACAACAATATTGTCCATAATTAATTAACGAATTACTATCGAATCAAACAACAAACAACAAAAAAATCATGCTTTAATAATTAAAACACATAAAAGAAAATAATTAGAATGGAAGAAATGGAGGAAAACTCGAATGGCGAACGTTTTCAAAGGCCACTCGCCATCGGAGTTCTAATATGGATAAATTTTCTGTCAAGGGAATGACTATATAATCAAAAATTATACCCTCTGCGTCCGGAATTTATCCATTAACTGAAATAAAGGAAAGAATCTCTTTAGGAAAAGAAAAACTTAATAGACTTATAACAAATCCGATAGAGAGACTAGAGAAATTGAACATTTACCCTCTGACAATATAGAAGTAAGAATGACGCTATCGAGAAACATACCAGAACAAAGCAAGTATAGATCTAGAGGCTAGCTACCTAGCTCCATCTATGGAGAAAAATTCGAACCAAATTAACAGAAGAATAAAAGCTCTTCAAACCTTTTTAAATAAGTTATTGACGTTAAAGAAATTATTTGGGTAACCGTTATCTTTTAAATTATTCTTTAAATTATCTAAAGCTTTTACAAAAGTTGAATGGTTATTACAAATATTTTTTATTTTATTAATTTGAGAATAAATGGAATTTTTTATAATTTTAAAGTGAAGATTAGTTTGAAAGTCACAAAGTCTAATAGCCTTAAAATTAAATTATTTTCTTTTCATAAATGCTAATAGAGACACCCGAATTCAAAATTTCAATTTCCAGATACAAAAAATTGGCATTTGCTCAATTCATTATTAGTTTTGCTTAATTTAAGCTCTTCTGGATAGCAATTATATGTGAAGTTAACATTATTATAATTAAACACTAAAAGGTCATCAATGTAACGATAACCAAAAATAAGTTCATTTTTAATTAGTTCTCTCTCGAATGATTGAAGAAATATATTAGCCAATGCACTAGAAAAACAACAACCCATAGGAATTCCTAAAAACTGCTTATAATAGTTAATTCCATTAAAGAGACCACTTTCACAAATATTAACTCTGCAAATTTCTAACCATTTATTTTTATCTATTAAATCAGTATCCTCAGCTCCATTATAAAGTCATTCGATTTTTCAAATGAGTTTTCCTCTTAATTTTTAAAATATATTTTTCCTTCTGAAACTGAGATTTCATTGTCTAATAGAGTTTCAGGATGTGTGTTAGATATTTTGCCTTTTTACGCCCTTTTTTTCATGTTTGAAAGACGGACTTTTGTTATCGATTTTTTGGTCACTTCCTTATGTGCTAGTGTTTTAAAACTTTGTATAATTATAATACGCGATTTTAAGACAAAACTTAATACACTTTCAATCGATTAATTTAATACAATTTTGGTTCCATATGAGAGAGACCGCCTTCTAGTGTATTTGAGAAAAAATTGATGGCAAGATTCTTTAATAATGAATTATAAATTGAAGCATAAATTGCAAAAAGAATAAAATTAAAATTAAAAATTAAAAACACCCTCTTATTAGTTTACTAAGAAATATAATATTTTTTTTTAGTATTTTTTAATACCTGGGGATGAAAACAAAATTTTAAAAGCAAAACGCTGTGAAAACAATAAGTTTAAAGAAATTAAACCACAATGAATATAATAAGAAAGAACATTTCTAAATAGCTATTAAAAATTAAAATATATTATGAAAGCGA
Source organism: Araneus ventricosus (assembly GCA_013235015.1). Lineage (NCBI taxonomy): Eukaryota > Metazoa > Arthropoda > Arachnida > Araneae > Araneidae > Araneus > Araneus ventricosus. The sequence continues at coordinate 18,381 of BGPR01018076.1, read as the reverse complement.
TAAAAATTTTCAGATTCTCTTAAATTGGCTATCAATGCTTCAAGCTTCTGCAGTTATGCTTTGACCCCCAGATTTTTGATTAACCATTTCAAGTTCACTACATGTTTCGTTTTGAAAATTACGAAATTTATTTCAAAAATAAATATTAAGCATGTAGCTGATCATAAATATGTAAGGGGAAAAAAACTTAGTAGTTTTTTTTATTTTCAAGAAATTTGAGGTTTTACAGTGAAACCAATGAACGGTAACGGACTATTTTTCGTTCGAATAATTTATAATCGAAATGCAATTTAAATTATGTATTTAATTTATAAGTATACGAGAGTATTCAAGATATTCAAGCTTCATAGAATTCAATATTACTTTGGAGGATTCAATTTTAAAAAATATCAATTTGTGCAAGAACCCTCATCACTTTATTTCTATTAGAGATCAAAAGCAATTTAGCGCTTGCAACGCCGATCTCTTTGTGAATGCTAACGGTATTGAACTGGAATTTTTGCATAAGTTGGCCTTTATATCTGGCTCTTAAGTTAAAATTACGCTACGTTTCGCCCATGAGCAGTAAAAAAACTGCTCAGTGTGTGGTTTCACTACGAAACCAATGAACACGAAATGGTTAAAATATAATACTCTTTTTTTTAGTACACTGAAATAGAATATTGTTTCTTAAAAACTTTTTTAATTTTAAAAATTCAAAAATAGTATTTCCGGATGAGAATCGCATTTCTTTTCTGTACATGCCATATGAAGTCAAGGATCACAAGATTAAAAAGAAGGCCCTGAAGATTTATCAATGATTAGAACTTCCACGACCCACAAGGCTGACATGACTCCTACCATCCGAACATTTGCACACAAGGAGAGTTATAATCTTGACTTGACACAATGTGACTTTCACCAAATGCTGAGCATTAAGCAAGGATATTAGAAAGATTAAATAAAAATTCAAGATCCATTGAGGGAATAGTTAGGGGGAAAATGATGGTAAGTAAGAGCTATAGAGGTAGTTGATAGGTATGACGTCAAGGATCACAAGATTAAAAAAAGACTCAGAGGACTTATCAATTATTAGAACTTCCACGACCCACAAGGCTAACATGACTCCTACCCTCCGAGCATTTGCACAGAAGGAGAGTTATAATCTTCATTTGACACAATGTGATTTTCACCAAATACTGAGCATTAAACCGGCCATTCACTTGAAGTACAGCCATGCCATTTATCCTAAGCCCGTTTTTTTCCTCCACCCATTTTAATCAGAAAATTGCAGGCACGCCATTCACAAGGACGCTAACTCTGAACGAAGGTAAGGGGGGGCGATCTTCTTTCACTCTCTACATCTGCTTGTGAATCGCTCTTCGATTTTCCTCAGTCAGCAGATTTTAATTTATGCTACCCTAGAAGCGAGGCTTCAATCCACGCAGGGCATTGTTCTTTTCGGTTGCCTCTGATTTTTCGTTCCGATTTCAGTACAGACGGAATGCCAACCATAGCCAGCCGTTTGGCTCATTTCCATAGATTTTCATCGGTTTTTCCTTCTCACGTTCTAAAATATCCAGTTTGTCTGTGAAGTGAATGGCCGGCTTTAAGCAATGAGATTAGAAAGATTAAATAAAAATTGAAGGTGCATAAAGGGAATAGTTAGGGGAAAAAATGATGGAAAGTAAGAGTTATATAAGTAGTTGATAGGTACTAATTAATTAGTGATGCTAAAAAATTGGCTAAGTCTGACCGGACAGGAGTCAAGGGTCTTCAGATGGCTTTTAGTTATTTTCTACTATTTCACTGAAGAGGATAAACAGCTTCGTTGTTGAGTCTTCAATCTTTTTGAGGAGGTCTTTAACTTTGGGGATTTTCGTATATAAATCTTTTTCATCTCTCGTAATAATTTCAGCAAGCCCGACAGTTCATTCAGATTTTATAATAATTCAGTTGGAATGCTATTAGTAGAGGGTGCCTGGAGTTTTTTTTATTTATCTTCATCACTTTTTTCAGTCATTTGATTTATTTCTTTATTGTCAACATGACTCCTGAGCGAAAGCGATTTGCCGATAAATACACGCAATGTAAAAAAGAGTAAACAACACTCAAATTATCCTCCTCACTTATTTCGTTTTCTCCCTACATTTTAAATCAAACTTTTTCAATTTTTGTGATATATTTTCATAACTTGTGGTAATTATCTAGTGTAGTTTTCTTCTTTGTGTTTCGAGCATTTTTGCATTAATCTATTTCTTTAAATTCTTAGCTCGTGATTTCGTGATCGCTGATGCTGAAGCTATGCTAAGGAAGGTGAGCTGATTTTTATGCATTCAATAATATAGTGTGTGTAATGATTTATTTATTGAAAAGAAAATACACTCTACAGAAAAAAAATCCAGTTACAGAGTGCATGACACAAAATGAACATTGGGCACACGAAGACTAAAAGCTGTAATTAGTAAATCTTGAAAACATTCAAAACATGTTAGGAATTTAGAAATTGCATACAGTCATCCTAAAAACACTGAGAACATGTTCAGAATTTAGAAGTTTTAAGCACTGAACCTAAAAAAAATTAGAAAACACATTCGAAATTTAAAAATTTTAAACCTTGAATCTTAAAAGCACCACAGGACATATTAAAAATATGGAGTTCCTCAGAAATCTTAATAAGCTTGCATCTAATTTCTAGTCAATTTGCAATATATTAAAAACAGAACGCTAGTTTCTTTGTCCGCGATTTCAATCTCTTATAGGCCACGCGAATGTGCCTAGAGCTGCATATCTTGCACATTTTATTTCCTCATAAGTCAAGTGTGGAAGATAGCCATGCTTAACGGTTTTCAATTTAGCTCTCATTTTTTCCAGAATGTATCCAGGTAACGGAGTCAGTTTTACGATTCAGGGGCGGCTCGTGCATGGGGACTGTGGTACTACAGCACCCTCAAATTTTTCCATTGTGTAAATTTAATCAATTTATTTTATTTCGCATTTAATATTTAAGTCTTTTAACAATCTAACGCAATTTTGTAATGAATTATTTCGATCTTCAAATGAAAAGGGAAGAAAAACTGAGACGAGTAACAAAGTTACCTATCTCATTTTTTCCTTACCCGAAGATTATGCGCAAAGGAGAAAGTAACTACTAAAACGTGAACTGATCATTCCTTCCATCACAGAGTTCCGTTCGCGCGTATGCGCAGTTACGGAGCGCAGGCTTTCCCTACCATGTTTTTAAGTTGAAGGGGAACTTTCGAGGTCGGCAGCACTAGACAGGAGCGGAGTTACAAACCCTACATTTTTTCCACCGCTGAAAATTTTTTCTCAAGCCAAAAAACTGAAAATAAATATGAAAATGGAGAATGATGAATAAAAATTAATAACAAATATTAAAAATGATTAAATAAAAATGATTAATAAAAATTAATTATAATAAATTATTATGATTAATTATAATTATGATTAATGATAAATAAAAATTTAATTGAAAAAAGTTTTATATAGTAATTAAATCGAAATGAAATTTCTTGCGATCCAAAGGATTTTTCGATAATTTTTAGTTATGAATGCTGATGGAATTCATACCAGAAATTTTTATCGATACAAATATCTTTTTCAAAATGTGCGTGACCCCCAAAATTCTGTTACATCTTATTTGGGATCATGATTCATAGTTTAAGAAGCCTCGATTTTGAATGAAACACTGTTCGATTCAAGGAAAAAATTTTTTTGAAAAATATTGATATTTATACTCTCATTTTAAAATATCACAGTGCACCTTTAGATAATGTAACAAAATAAATTAATCATTTTTTTCATTTTGGCAGTTCCTGTTACTACATGGACTAACCTAGGGATACTTCACCGTACATGATTTTCTCAAATTGTTTGAGATAATAGTTTGTGACAAGTTTACTCTCGAAGATATGATGAATTAAAATATTTCCGAGTGTTAAGCATACTTCAAACTATAATTTGATACATGATGTTGTGGAAAATATTAATTCTAAATGATTTAATCTTTAAATTATTTGGAAAAGTCAAGTTAGGGATATTTGACCCTACCTTGATCCTAGTTAGTAAAAATACTTCACCCTGGGTAGTTAGGGATACTCGACCCTACCTAAAAAACTTCCAAAACAGGAAGATATATAGGTAGGTACCTTTTGATGTTTAGTGCAGCTTCGATGTTCGTAGCCGACCGAAGTATATTATGTGGTTGGAACCGATTTTCTGGTGCGGTGGGGTTTGACGCCAATATGCCAACGAGAAATTTGCCAATATGCAAAAGAGAAAAAAACGTAAGTGGTACAAATATGAATCAATACACAGAGAAGGATTAAAAGCCACAGCATCCCCAAAATTATATAACACGAATCGCCACTGTTGACGATGTTCCGGCTGATTCAGTGAGAACCTTGCACCACCATATCAAGGATAGTGAATTCAAATATAGCTTTCATGATTAAAAGTCACAGTATCCCCAAGATTATATAACACGAATCAGTGAGAACCTTCCACGACAATATCTGGAATAGTGAATTTAAATATAGCTTTCACGTTTACACGAGAAGATAGACGGTATGTTCTCCACATATTAAATGAGGTTCCTCTATGCTTCAAGCGATTCCTTCACTTCAGATTATCGTGTCTATATGCTTATCTTATGAGTAAAGAAAAATGTCACGTCCCCCTTTTATGATTCGCTTGACAACATTGTTAACTCTAAACGTACCACGACCTGTGAAAATGACCGATTGTAGACATATGATTAGAAAACTCGCATATAATGTTATCACTTTTCCACATTTGGCTTCATTACCTTTTACATTAAACTATCTGATTGATACTCGCGATTTCTTCCTCGTAGTAACAAATTGTTAGTACCTTGTTCATCGGGATAAAAATATTTTCAACTTTAAAAGTTTTATGGAAAAAATATTTTCATATAAAATATTATAATAAATATAGAAGAATAATTTTTAATGAATAAAATATCAGGCTTTGATATTTCGGTAACCATAAAAAGCCCCAGACGCTGCTCAACAAAGCAGAATTTACAAAAGAAAAAAAAATCACTGAAATTATTCCAGTTAATTAATACGTAGAACATAGATACAAATTCAATACAAAATAATTAGAAAATATTCATGAAAGAAGAATAAAAAAAGGAGAAATTTGTGCACGTCAGAACAGTAAAAACATTGTTGAAAGCTGTGTTTGAAAACCTTTTGAAAAAGTAATTAAAATTAAACAGAATATGCATTAAATGAAATTTGTGACATTGAAAAGCTAATTGTTTGAACTTTAAGATGATGTTAAAATGATTTTTCTGAGATAATATACTCCTAAGTTATTGCGGAGGAACTTTAAAATCTAGGTAATTTTTAATTAATTAAAATTTCGAAAAATCCTTTCTTAGTGAGCACCTACTAGCCAAGACGCAACCACCTGCCAGATTTCAATTTTCTAGTCCTAGTGGTTTGTAAGATTCGATGATTAGTCAGTGAGTGACTTTCTTTTTTATATATAAAGATATAATAGCAGATTACCCTGCGTTTCCCGGTCATTTTCTTATCAAAACCTTGTGATGGACAGGAAGAGGAAAAAAATGCGAGTAATTTGTTATATATGTGGTTTATGAACCACACCCGCTATCAAAGGGTTAACTATAGTAAAGAAAGCCTCATCTAATTACATAGTAAATGTCAAACAGAAGCGTGAGTCAAAATGCGTAGTAGTCGACCAAATATTCATCTTCATAAAATTTTTATTTCATTCGCCTATTTTTCTTCGTTCAATAATATTTTAACAACTATCATTTTGTTGCCATTCTGCGTAAAATAAATTTCAAATAAACAAAAATAATACATTGAAACCTGTAAATAACAATACTGTTTGTAACGATAAATCTACCTTTAGCATTATATTCTTGGCGCAAAATCTGGTACCAAATTTCATCAATATCGCCCATGCCCCCGAAATCGCCAAGCGAGTCAATCGGCCCATTTTTTACATGCATTTTGGAGACTTTGCCCCACCCTACCCTGAGGGACTGTGTTAGGGCTTATTTACCCCTCCTATACTTCAAGTGGGTTACTGAGGACTGTACCAAGTTTCATCAAAACCAGTTTAGCCGCTCGGAAGTGATGCTGGAACAAACATATATACATACGTTGAGTTTCATATATATTTATATATTTAAAATAATTTGGTAAGAAAACCTTCGCCGAGTCCGCCAGCCTCAACCACTAGACCTATTTTGACAATTTTTTTTAATTGAAAGGTTATGACGTCTAGATGTGTCATCATGGGTCGCCTGCCCCTTCCCCCATTTTTGAACGAAATAGAAAAAACACATCTCCACCAAACATTCTCTATATGTTTTTTCGAGTTCGTTCAAAAATGGGGGTTTGTGGGGGGCAGACGACCTTTGATTGCATATACAGACGTCATAAGCTTTCATATGAAATAAAAATTGTCGCAATCGGTCGGGTGGTTGTTGCTGGCGAACTGTCCAACGGTTTTTTTCCCCATAGAGAATGCACAGTAGGAAAAAGTCTTTTCGATTTCGTTCGAAAATGGAGGGTGGTGGAGACGACCCTTGTGGACATATCTAGACGTCACAAGCTTTCATATAAAATAAAAATCGTCGAAATCGGTTAGGTGGCTGGGGCTGGGGAATCTCTGAGGGTTTTACCACATTATTTAAAATATAAATTATATAAACAGTTCCATCACAATGGCGTGTCAAAAATATTGTAAAATACCTATTGTAGGTGATGGAAACTGTTGGGACGATTTCATTCTGCATTTACGGATATTAAGACTTCTATGCCGAAATTCGTGAAAAATGTATACTAAGCATTACAAGTAGATGAGGTTTATGGAAAGATTTTACAATTTTAAAGGAATCCGTTGTCTACAAAGGATATGAAATCTACTATGGTTGTATGGTCTGTTTTACTGATCTTCATGCGGAACTGAAAAAAGAATTAGCTGAGAGTCTCGAAGCAGCGAGGTGGCAGAGATAGTGCTGAGCAAAGTGGGTGCTGGCCGCGAACCCGCCCGGAGGGCGGCGAGAGCGGCTAGTATAGATTAAACTAATTAATTAATTTTTCAATATTAATTTCCTTTTTTCTCCTGTTTACTCTGATAAAAACGCTTAGTCTACCGTTATTTACCACGACAGGTCATTTTGACCGAAGAACGATTTATTGTCTTATATGGTTATCTTGTCAGAAAATATGTTACTTGCACATTCACCATATATGTCTGCCTGCCTGTCTGAACAGAAACACACAAATAAAAAAAGTTTGGAAAATAAACACAATTAAACATATATATCCAAAAAAACTATTCTGAATAAAAAATGAACGAAGAAGTTTAAAAATAAGTAAATAAAATAAATTTTGACATAAATTGTTTGTACCGTTGGTATTCTGGCAGTTGATTTTTCTTGCTCCTAAAAATCCACATTCTTCCGTGCTTATACCACACGCACGCTCAAAATTTCAGTAGAGCACGGTTGTAAGGATGTATAGGGAATTTGTATTCAAGCAGTTTTTATTTTTTCAGATTTCCCTAAGGTTGTTCAATAGGAGTTTATCGGGTCTATTCTCGTACCCCGGTTGGGTTGGGAGCGTTTCGTCTTTCGACCGCTGGACGTTAATGGCTTTTTCTCGACCGAAAGAAGGGGTCTGATTCTCGTACCTCGGTCGTTTTTAACATCTCGCTTTACGCTAGGAAGTGGCGTATTTCTGCTGCGCGCGCAGCAAATGAAACGATCGTCATGCGATATTTTTGTTTATGGTTTCAGATTCACTTCGAGTTTTGAACCGCCAAAGGAACTATGGCGAAGCGTACATTTGCTTCCCAATTCGAAATTATGTTGGATTATTTTGAAAAATATCCACAAATTTTAAGTGGGAAAGTTGATCGCATATTTTCAAAAGACACCAAGGGTAAGAAGTGGGAAGATTTAACTTCTGCTCTTATAAGATGCATTATAATGCATCTTTCTTGCTTTCATAAGTCCGTTGTTAAGGGAGGTTAAACTATTTATCTTCTACAAAACATACATTTATAATAATATTATACATTTATAGAACATAAACTGCAGTCTTTTTTTCAATATATTGATGTAATTTTACCAGTTTTCTAGAGAGAGGGAAAGTAATAAACTTTTTTCCATGCCAATTATTCTATGAATAAATCTTATAAATTAATATTACAAACCATTTGTTTATTTTTCCAATTACATAAGAAAATAAAACATGAAAAAGTTATTAAATTCAGCAAGTTTTCACAACATTAAAAAAATTACATCTTTATCAAGGAACAAGAAAAATTCTTTTATTGACAGATTTTGCAATTACTTCGTAAATATTTGACAAATTTCTTTGAATTAAAACCCAAATAAAAACAAATTGTAATGATATATAAGGAATGAGGAAAGTCATTCCACACTCAATGTTAAAAAAAAATGTTAAAATGTTACCCTAATTTAATTTAATAATTTAATTTAATAAGAAAATATTAAGTAATTAAATCTTTAAATGTAATTGATCTTAGCTAATTATCAACTATCATTATTGACTATCTTGATGGAGTAGTAAAAGATTTAACTACTTTTAAAGATTTAATTACTTTAGATTGTCGTATTAAATTATTAGATTAAATTATTTAAATTCGATAAAAGATTTAACTACTTTTAAAAAAATCTAAAGTAATTGATAAATTCTTCAGATTGGTCAAATGGATTACATTTATCCCGATAAACTCTTTCAAAACACAATTAACGTCTTAGCAGCCTCCATTTTAAACGAAAATTTGATAAGTTCTGATATCGAAACAACACTTCTAGCTAGCGAATAGCGTTTACGCCAGGTACAGAGCTGGCGAGAAATCGGAGTCCTTTTTTCGACCGAGCGAGATCCCAACCGGTTGGAAAAACGGGTACGAAAATCGGACTTGTCGTTAACGGGCGGAAAAAGTGACGTCTCCCAACCCAACCGAGGTACCAGAATAGACCCTTATCTCTCTAGTTACTGCCTGACGGTGGTTTGACTGTTTGTGAGAAAATTCCCTATTTACGAAATGCACATAAACACAGACGGGTGTGTACAGACAAGCACATAAGCTGAAGACACAATCAGAATTTTCTCAAATGTATTCTCTGGATGGCTTGCTGACGAAAAGGTTGATGCCGCAGAGTCCAAAATTTGACAGCTATCTACAGTACTGGTGCAAAACCTACGTACCTGATTTCATCCTCCTAGCTCGTTGCCTGTTTTTAATGATCGTATTCAAAGACACACTGACAGACATAATACCAAAAAGTTTTTTCGGACTGTCTGAAACGTGGTGATTCATCAAAATCTAATTCGAATTTTTGTCTATTATAGTACTTCCTTCCCAGACAATAAAATCTTTATTTGCGGAACATTCGAATGATAACAAACATCGTTAACTGCTGAAGGAAAGTTTCAATAAATGCGAAAAAGATTACAATACATTTGCATTCAAAATAGTTTTTCCTGGGAAGAAACCAGAAGAATGTTATCAGAATTCATAAAATTAAAAGAATTGATGAGACAAAGAAGAGATGAAAATAAAAACACAAAAAGAAACTTCCACTGTATTTATCGAAAATCTTTTCCTCCTTATGGCTAAGGGAAATGAACAGCCAATTACTTTAAAATGATTTTAAACATGCGGAAAAATTGTTGTTTATTTCTTTTGTATGTTTCTGCTGCTGTAATTTATCCTTCATTATTTTGTAAGTATTATCGATAAGATTTTAGATTACCTATATGCGTTGAGATTGAATAAGTAAATAGAAAATAGACTGATTTTTTTGTTATTCTTTTTATACGTTTTGATTTAGCTTGACTTATTTAATGTTTGTAAAGGTAGAATTGTTTTATCCAACTCATTTCGCTCACTTCTTGATGTGTTAGAGATTTTATACGCTTTGATTTAACTTGACTTATTTCTTGTTTGTAAAGATGGAGTTGTTTTATCCACTCATTTAACTCCCTTTTTGACGTGCTAGAGATTTATACGCTTTGATTTAACTCGACTTATTTAATGTTTGTAAAGATGGAATTGTGTTACACACTCATTTCACTCACTTTTTGATGTGCTAGAGATTTGAAATTTTGTACACTCATGTGCTCTCGGCAACAATACGACATTTTATCGTGTTCAACGCCAAACTGTCAGTTAATAGACTCATTTAATCAAATTCTTGTTCCATAAAAGGAGCGGCACCTATTTGTAAATTTGAGAAAAAAATTATTACTAATATTATAATATTTTTAAAAATGAATTATAAATTAAAGACTAAGTTAAGGCTCAAATTGAGCTGCTTCACGCAGTGGACGCAGCGCAGAGCAGGACAGGGCAGCACAGAAAAAAAACTGCATCGCACATTTGGCTGAAAGCAAATCGGAGAATAATTTTGTGTGGCAATTGAGATTCGAACCTTCTATCTATTAGATCAGCGGTTCCCAACCTTTTTTCACTCGCGTACCCCTTGATTAGTCTTTTTATTTTTGAGTACCCTCTATTGTTATTCTCCCCCCCCCAACCATTCCGCAGCACAAACGGCCCTTCTGGTGTCTTACACCCTTACGGGTAGGCCGGCCGCCGTGGGTTAAGTGAGTGAAGCACAAAGAAGTTTTTATTAATAACATTAAGTACTTGGGTTAGTTTAAGAATTAACCTTCCAGCGGGCGCGCCTGCACAAATTTTACGACATATCATGCATCTTATTACACATATATATATCGAGTTGTTTTACAAAAATAAATGCAACTTTTAGTTATGTTATCTGTATTATTAGCTTAATAGTAAACAAAGATTTTATAAATAAAAATTACACTTAAATTTGTAAAAGAACGATATAAATATGTAATACGATGCACAATGCAAGTATCTCTTGAAAACGCGCGCCCGCTGGAAGGTTAAACAAATCTAATGGACTTAATAAAATTTGGAGGATTGCATTTTATTCCAAATTTTTAAAATAGCATTAGTTAAACGTCAGAACAAATGAAAATAATTTTGCATCAACTTATGATGAGAGCTAACAATTAATTACCCAATTACAAGAAATTAATCTACTTTTCCCTTTTTATTACTTCGTGAATAGGCTTTCGGACTCGAAAAATCTTCAATTTCAATTTTCATACGAACTAAAGAAAACGAAATATTTTTCGTTTCGTGTTTTCCGCCATTACCGAGATCCCTTTCGCATACTCCTAACTGGGCCACAGGTTGGGAACTTCTGCATTAGATGACACTTTCTCTGCTATCTCTAAACTATAATAGAGAAAGGGTCATCTAATTAGACTCTAGGTTCGGTTAAATGGAAAGTTCAATGTCAGTCACCGGTGACTGACATGGCGCTTAACGTGTAAGGGGACATACGACTGTTTAACCTCGAACAGTGGCGGACTGGGTCTGAAAATAGTGGTTGCCAGGTGTCAGTGAGGGCCCACACATACCTATAATCGTAACATTAATTACATTAATAAATTATATGTATTTAATTTTTTATATTTAATTATATTAATTTAAATCTATAATATTTAATAATTATATATTTATTTTTTTATTATATATTTCATTTTTCCGCGTTTTTAAAATAAATCCCTTTTAACACCCTTTAATTTTCTATGTTTAAAATAACGAAACTATGTTTAAAGTTATTTGATTTTAAATTTCGTAAGTTAAATATTATATAAGAAACACGGACCTTGGGTACAGGGCTATTTTATTTATTTGTTTTAGAGAAAGAGTTCTTTTTTCTCTCCCATATTTCCTGGGGGCCCAAATTGTCTTCTGTTTAAGGGGGCCCACTTGCCATCGGGCAAGCTGGCAACCTCGCCAGTCCGCCACTGACCTCGAACATTTTCGATTTTATGAAATATATATATATATATTATTACCCTGTCTTTTCTGAACAATTTAAAATAACCCGCGTTAAAAAAATTCCCATAATTATAAAAGTTATGTAGGAAAATGTATTAGCTATTCAACGTAAACATTGAATATGGCCATATTTTTAAAGCGTTATATCTGAAATTGTATTTTTTTGATATTGCGTGCACGATATCTCAAGGACTATTGAATATTTTTACATAAAACTTGTACTGAATATGTATTGTACTATGTTCTACAAATTGAACCATAGTTTTGTGCATATTTTCACCAAAGAAGGGTTTTTTTTGGGAGGGGGGTAGAAATGTTTGAAATTTTAACAATTTTTAACATTTTTATTTTAAATTTGTATATAAAATAGAAATTAAATTTAAATGTTAATAAATTGAGACTCAGTTTCTTAAGCAGACTTATTGGATTACTTACATATAAAAAATATTGTGTTTAGACCAACATTTTATCCGTAATCATGCTCGCAAGGTGACTATCTCAAGTTTTCTCCAAAAATTATACCCATATTTATTACTCTCAAAAATAAATGCATATCAATATTAAGATTTGAAAATGTGTGTAAAATAACAAAGAACAGATATTTTTCTAGGAGAAAAAAAGTTAGTTTTTGAAATGTTTTGTTCCAGAGATATAATGTATCGAATTTGACCGTTTTCCCCCCATTCTTCGGAAGTTTAAAGGGCATATGTCCCCTTAACTAACGATCAAGATTCATATATAATAAAACTTTACATTTTTTAGTTTTGGCTTTATGTTAACCATAATAAATGATATTTTAACATTTTGCAGTCGAATATCTCCTCTAAGACAGCATTATAGAAGTTGGATCATTTTCATGTTTCTTGATTTAGTTAGTTTAGAAAAAACACCTCAACAGTTGTTAGAAATCGATGATTATTTTTCTGAAAAATGAACTTATACAAATACAGTTTTTACTTCTCAAAGCAGTAGAATGATCCCTTGTATTCAGAGAAGAATCATGCATCTAATTACTTTTCCGAGTACAAAGGGATTACGTTACGTTAATAAGAAATTTAAGGAACAAGAAATTTGATTTTGCCTGGCGCAAGATTCTCGAATGGAATAAGCCAGGGAACAAGAGAAAAACTTACATAAGCACATTTTTTACGTTCCAAAGCAATAATACGAGCTTTTGTAAATCAGTGAATAATATGCATCTAATTACTTTTCCAAGTGTAAAGGGTTAAATTTATAAAAAAATTATTTAAGTGTGTTATACGATGCGTAATAAAAGTATGTAATGCGATGCGTAATAAAAGTATGTCCTGCATACGCGCACCTGGTAGAAGGTTAACTACAAAAAATCAAAAATACAAACGACTTTTTACAATTTTTAAAGATTAGAATTACGAAGAGGTGCTTTTTTTTAATACCCAGCTAGGGTAGTCCAGCCCAGTGCGAGTAACTAAGTTTCAAAACAAGTTTTTTAATAAGAATAATTTTTTATTAAGAAATTCAAGGAACTTCAGAGAAAAAAAATCGAACTACCAACGAATTCAAATTAAAAACTTTCGAATGATTCAAGGTTGACTGTGTTTCCAAATTTCTTGTTCTAATTTAGCTTTCAAATTAGCATAGTTATTTGTTCCAGCTCAGCAAATGGCTAAGCTGAAAATGATCGAAAATTGTTGGTTGGTATCGCAACCATTCAATAAATTTTTGTCTTCAATTTTTAAAAAAAAATTTCAGAAACCAGTGGCTCAAGTGAGACTGTCACACAGTTCCTACAGTGACTCAAAAAAGTATTGGGGCACAAGAAACGCTCAAGCGTTCATTTCGTAAATTTCTACTATTACATAAAAACAAAAGATAATTTTAATAGTTTTTGTATCTAAACTCCCTTAGAAATCTATTACAACCATTACAATTAAATACAACTAATATAGAAATGAGATATTTGAAATGTTTCGTCTGCAACTACGAAATTAAGGTCAAAAAAGTATTGGGGCATTCAGGAAAACTAGCTCGATAAGAAGCCAATTCTGGCAGAATGTCTGATACAACTGAAAAAAGAATTGCGAACCTAGAAAATAGTAGTTAAGAAGCAAGATGCAGGAGCTACTACATTATTCCATCATTTGCATGGTAGCATGGGTCGAAAAAAATGAGAGATATCCATTGACGTAAGAAAACTTACCATTTGTCATTGGAAACGTGGAAGCTCTGAGAGAAAAACTGGTGGAATTGTAAATGTAAGTAAATCTACTATACATAATATAATTTCGAAATACAAGCAGACAAAATTAGTTAAAAACTTACCAAGAACAGGTCGCCCAAGACGTTTCACTGAGCGTGAAGAATGGTGGATTGTTAGAAAAATTACTTGCAATCCTAAAACCATACAGTGAAATTAACTTTTAAAGCGCAACAAAGTTTTAACAAGTCTGCTAATCCAGGAAAAGGTCCGGAATATCTTGAGAAAATACAATTTTCATGGCCGAGTAGCTAGAAGAAAACCATTCCTCAGTAAAGCATATCGAAGAGCTCGTTTAGAATTTGCTAACTCCTATATTAAAAAGCCTCCGGAGTTTTGGAATTCAATTTCATTTGTAGATGAAAGTAAATACAATGTTTTTGGAAGGGATGGGAAGAAAATGGTGTATTGGAAACCCAATAGTGAACTGGAAATGAAGAATCTGACTCTTTCTGTAAAACATGGTGGTGGTAGCCAGATGGTCTGGGGTGTATGAGTGCTGTGGGTGTTGGGAATTTACATTTTATTGATGGAATGATGGACAGATATATGTATTTAGACATCTTAAAATAAAATTTGAAACAGATGCTGAAAAAATGGGCATATTGCCACATTACAAACTCTATCTGGATAATGACCCAAAGCACAATGCTCATATCTGCAGACTCTGGGCTTTATATCAATGTCCCCAAGTAATTAGAACTCCTGCACAGAGTCCAGATCTCAATCCCATTGAGAATATTTGGGACCATTTGAATAACGGAATTCGTAAATATAAAGTTTCCAGCAAAAATGAACTTAGCGAAAAACTCATGTCTGACTGGGATAAAATAGAAGGAAATGTGTGTACAAATCTTGTGAAATCCGTGCCTAAACGACTGAATGAAGTCATAAAATGTAAAGGAGGACCAACACATTATTAAGAAATAATGTTTGAGTGATATAGAACAATTTTGCTTACGTGCCCCAAAACTTCTTTGACCATTAATTTCAGTTATGCAACAAGAAATGTTCATTTCAGTATTACTGTAACAATATTGTAAATTAATTTTCATGTTTTTGGATTTTATTTAGTCTACAGATATGACATGTATAAAAAGCATTTGGTTGAAATAAAAAAAATTGATTTATTCTTTCACAAAATGTTTGTTAGCTTATTGTGCCCCAATACTTTTTTGAGCCACTGTATGTCGCTTTCACATGTGCCGAGCAGTGCACGTCTCGCACGTGCCACAAGTGTTGACAGGATTCTGTTTATCGATACAAATCAACTGATTACCGCGCATTGTCACGCAGAGCCGGCAACGTGTCGCACAGAAACTGCGCTGGTTTCTCAGAACAGCAATTTGCGCTATCCCCGGTCGTTAGTAAGGGAAACCAAGGAGAAAATCGTAGGTCACAGAAGCTGCGCTCCGTTCACTGCGTTTCAATTTGCGGCCAGCCTAAAGAGTAGAAAATTATCAAAACAAAAAAGTCTACTTTTTGAACTCTAATAAAATTGTGTTTTTATTGAAGGAAGTATTTAATGAATCATCGTAATTGATAATACATGCCTTTTTCAAACGAAATGAATGATGTGACAAAGTGTACCCATAAGGAAAATTGTGGCATGAAAGGTAGCTTTTGATGACATGCCATGTTTTCTTTGGATTTTGCTTTGTAGAGTAAAATGAAGAAATGAGAGCTTTATCTTTAGTTAAGTTACAGTTGAATAGTTGTCATTCATTTCTAAAACATTTCTTTTCTTTAATTATAAAGAAAAAATCATTCCTTTCAGTGTCGTTTTTAAAAACCTTTGGCAATGATTCGAGCTGCGATCGGACACTTCTTATTCTTTGCATGACGATGTTTCAATGAAATATTTTACGTTATTAATAAGTATGTTTTATTTCATTTTGTATGACACATATTGAGAAGAAATGGAAAGGGAATCAAAGGCTTAAACATAAGAACTGGAATGTCATTTTTTCGATTTATAATGATGTTCATTGTTGACTGCTTTTCAAAAAATACACCACATATGCAGGGTGTCCACAAAGTCAGTTTACAAGTTCAAGACTTTGTTAATAATATATAAGTGTGTGTTAAGTGCTCGTGGATTTTGTTTAGGAAAAATTTTTTGTGGGTGATACAGTGGCGAATCCAGGATCTGGTCTTGGGGGGGGGGGTCTAATACAAAAATTTTTGCATCGTAGTGACGAATGTCAAACCTCATTATGTAAACCAAACCTTTAACTTTACAGACTTTCATCACCGATAATAAGAATCATAAAGAATACTACAATATTTTCGATAATTTAATAAAATACACAAATAATTCAAAATGTTTTCGACCCCATCAACGCTACAAGTACAAGTGGATTGACTAGAAAAGTAGGAAAATTTTGGAGCCTGTCAAGCCAGAAAGCAATGTTGTCACGATTTTATTATTTTTTTAAAAGCGAAAATTAAGAAAAAACACTTGTAGGGATTTTAAATAAAATCGAGAATTTTAGTTTAGCTCTGGGGGAGGGGCTGCAGCCCGATAGCCCCTCCCCCCTGGATTCGCCACTGGAACTAGTAAATCCAGTTCCTCCGTGAAATACAGGCAAGACGTCCGCATGTTTTTTTTTTCGAGCAGAGCGGCACGCCAGGCGAAAGAAGCCATCCATAAGCAAA
Organism: Araneus ventricosus; assembly: GCA_013235015.1. NCBI lineage: Eukaryota > Metazoa > Arthropoda > Arachnida > Araneae > Araneidae > Araneus > Araneus ventricosus. The sequence continues at coordinate 1,562 of BGPR01018076.1, read as the reverse complement.
TCATACGATCAATTAAAACCATGCATAATAGGTTAAGGTTGCTTAAGGCGTTCCTCCTAATTAAACCAGCGGGAGTGTTCTCCCCTAAACTTTCTCGTATACTTCCCCCAAAAGGTGCCGTTTCTACTTCCCCCGCGTGGCTAAAAAAATTCGAACCTACTGTTATCCAGAATCCAATGACTATCAGAAGATTTTTCATTATAGTGATTGAAAATTATGTAGGCAAAGAATTCAAAGGGATGCGTACCGATTAAAACGCATCTGTCGCACACTGCTCTTGCCGTCTCAAGGACAAACTGACGTAATGGCTCCTTTCGCGAGCACAGAAGTACGCATGCGTGTGGAGACAGCGGATTGGTTTCAATGATAAATTATACAGACCGACAGACAGTCAACCCGTCGACGGATTTGGACCAAAATTTTATACGGACCTACATTCATGACGGTAAAACTGTGTATAAAATTTTATCCATCTGGCTTTTCAAGTTTTTGAGTTATAGCGTTCGCATGACCTCGAACATACAGACAGACAGACTTCCCGTTGACGGATTTTGTCCAAAATTTGATAGAAACCTACAAATTATGTTTAAAGACCACATACCAAATTTCATCCCCGTAGCTCTAATAGTTTTCAAGTTATCGTGTTCACAGACACACACACAGACAGACATAATTCCAAAATTGTGTTTTTCGGAATCAGGGAGGTCTAAAACGTGGAGATTCGTCAAAATCTCGAGTTCGAATTTTTTGACGATTACAATACTTTCTCTTTGTATACTTCGTATACGAGAAAGTAAAAAAGTCTACAAATTGAAGGTTTTACTAAATGAAGGATTAAATTTTGCATCAATCGCAACTTCTGTGAATATTGTACCTATCTATTACAAGAAAGTTCAAATTACAAGTATTATGTCGAAGGAAATAAACAAATCTTAATGTAATAACATTAAGGAAACCGGTCCTTAAGTCGTACCTTGTATTACTATTCTTTGAGTAAACTGTTCGGTTCTGAGTTAATCCTCGGTCAACTCTGTCGGTTTTCCATATTCATAATGTTTATTTAATTCTAGAAGATGACGTCGCAGTTTCGGTTTAGGAATATTATACTTTCGTTAAAGCCCATATCACCATTGGGTAATTTTCATAACTCCACGTCCATATATTCTTGTCTCTAAGTATTATTGATACATTTTGCCAAGTTTATGGACTTTGCCTGAAAATTGAAAAAACACACATTTAACATATTAAAAAGAGCAATATTCTCTTTCTATAAATAATATGTATCTTCAGATGTGCAAGAGATCCATAAGGCGTAACTGGTACAATTTAAGCCTCGTTTGTAGTACGACTTACGCAACGGCAAGTGTAAAATTTTAAGTAATCATCATAAAAGAATGAATTGAACCAGAGCGTCATTACTGCATAAAAGCAACTATTCAAATAGCACAGAATGATACCATAAGAAATAACAACTTGTTATTAATAATATTATTGTTGTACGCCTTATGATATATGCCTGAAAGCTATAAGAATACTACCGAAAACTTATTTTTCTTCGATGT
>BGPR01018075.1:0-31403 GCA_013235015.1 Araneus ventricosus | reverse complement strand
CACGTAGAGACAGTAATTAAAGTCATTGGATTCATTGCCTTGTAAGCATACTGAAATATATAATTTAATATATAAATAAAAGCTAAATAAAAATTTCTTCATCAGACTTTTCTTTCGTCTCTCATTTCGTATAATTATATGTAATTAAAAAAGACATAAGTAATACAGTACAATTTTGTAATTTACAAAATTAAAAAAATATTTAGAATGACATTAACGAATTCCATAGCATGTGTTTTCTCAGCATGCTCTAAGCATCATATTCTTGTATATTTAACAAATATATATCTATTATGCAAAGATTTGAAAAATACAAATAAAATTCTATACAGTTACAAAATGGAATTAGATGTAAAATATGCATAAGCATTAAAAGAATAGTATTTGATAAACGATTTGTTGAGTTCATCAGCAAGTTTTCAGTGATTATTAAAATAGATCAAACGGAATAAGATATGATTCTAAAATAAATTTTAAACGTTTACTGATTCGCTTTCAGATAATTAGTTCTCAATTGCACATATAGAATCACACTTTATACGTACCCAAACATTCTATTTATAGGATTTTTTGAACATTTTACATACAGTCTCTTTTAATAACTCGTTTTATTTGATTTCAAAGGTTTAATAAAAACGATGAAATTTTTATTCATAAAGTATTTCACTGCACGATAGTTATATTAACTCCTACAATTCTAAATTAAATATGAATATCTCATTTAAAAACTTCTACAATTAATTTTTTTGGTTTTTGAATTACCTGAACATTTATGCTTTATCTATACTGCTTCCTGGAACATTTAAGGTTATCTACAAGTATTTTTTATGCATTAAAATCAAGCAAGCAATGAAAAAAATATTATTTCCGGATAATTAAATTCATAATATGCAGATTGTTTCACAATGCATTCCTAAAAGTAATATTCTCCATTATTATCTTCAGTTTTAAATTGGCTATTTTATATTAATTAAAAATATCCCACATCTCTAACACCAACAAATAAGCCATCAACACACACTTAGAATTTCCTTCTCATTAATGCAGCCGTTATTCACTTGTAAATAATTAAGATAAAAAGTTAAATATTTTATAACTTCCATTACCTCTTATTTTCAAACATCAAACGGTTCAAAATTAAATAAAGTTAAATATTTTATAACTTCCATTACCTCTTATTTTCAAAGGCAACAATATCCAAATTTCAAACATATCCAAAACAAATAAATAAGCCATAAATAAACACTTAGAATTTATTTATACAAAACCACTTGAGCTGCTTTTGTCACGTGATACAAAGGGGCAACTATTTTTCCGTCTCTTAAGAGACCGTTGAATTGAGCGCTCATAAAACTATCTCCCTCAGAGATGACAGCGAAGCTATACTGCTTCACTCAGATGTTTCGCTGTCTGAATGGGTTTCGAAATCCCTCGGGAGGAATCAAGAATAGGATATTACAGAGTGGATGACACTCGAAATGTGCTAAAGGACGGTCGCCTAGCAACAGCGCGTGCCGAATAATCCGTCTCTTCCACTTCCTTTCTCTTGGCAGTATCCATTTGGAAAGACGCCACACAAAATGGGCTGACGTCACTGGAGCGGGAGGGGCTTGGAGCCGGAACAGAACTGCTGTTGTTTTGATGGGTATGCGTAAAGTGATCATTTATTCTTCTCCTCAAAAAAGGACATCTACTAAATTTAGGTACAAAAAGGCGCATTCCAGAAACCGCATATTTTTCAGTTCCTATTTATTAATGAAAAGAACAAGAACGAACAAGTGAATATAAATAATTTATGAACTCTTGTATTTATCTAAAGAGAACATTTTTAAAATTCTAAAAATTTTCTTCCGTGATTAACATTCCTTTAAGAATTGCAACCTGCAACTGTGTTTTTTCGCACGTCCACACCTTATTTTGAAGAGAATAGATCCTTTATACACGTGTGCATTAGTTCCGGGAAGACATAAATTAAATTCAATACTTTTACGAAAGATAGTTGGATTCAAAATATTGGTGTGGAAGTGTTTGAAAAATTCTACCCAACGACTTTCGGTTAAAACATCTCCGATATTTCATACTGTCACTTATTTTTGCTATGCAACAAAGTATTACATATATGTGGGACACCCCTCGGCACTACGGTCGAATTTTTTTTATTGATTTTTTTTAAATTTTAGGTATGGGCTCCTCTCTTCTGAGAACGGGACATTTCGGTGTCCCGAAGCTGTGCTTGGGACAACTAAAAAGGTTATCGAAAGTCGGGACATCACATTAGGTAGACGTGAAACTTTATCAGTGGCGTAGCTAAAGGGGGCGGAGGAGGTGTTCCCCCTTGGGCGGAAAATTTGGCATGCAGGATAAAAATTTTACTAAGAAGAGCAGTGCCACTAGTTCAATCATTGTGCACGTAATGAAAATTTTTTAAAAAGAATGTAAATAATTTGAATTTTGTCGGTAAACTGCCGATATGTGAGAGGATGTCTGGTGGTTGACGCACGATTTCGCAACCTATGTGCAAAATATTGCTTAAAAATACTTTTTTCTTGTTTCCTTTTTTATGGTTTATGTGCCCGACGTTGTAAGTTCTTCTTGAGCGGCGAAAGTTGCAGCTACACAGAGAAATGTTATTTAAAGATAAAAAAAACCTCTTATAATTTGATGAACATAATTTGAAGAAAATATAATATTATAGGAACTTAATGCGAACTTAGATGTTTTAACAATTTTGAATTATAAAAATGTAGACATCAAAAGCAGCGTATAAGTCAAAGCAGTAGAGGAGTTCGAATAAATAACATTGATGAAGAAGATAAAACATGAGAATAAGAACTTTGTAAGAAAAATTTAGAAAAACTCTTAGAAAATGCCACAATAGGAATACAATATCGATACTAACACAAATTAAAATTTTCATAAATGCAAAGAAAGCGAAACACATTGAATATGAAAATATACAGTAAAATTATGGTTGGGATAGTTACTACACAGCATACAAATAATATTTACAATATAATAATAATACATGTAAATTTATTTGTTTTTCCATTTTTAGTAAAAGTTAGTATTTGCTGAAATAATGAAGGCTGGATTTTTTTAAAACTGTTATTGAGCACATGTTTTAAAGATTATACAATTCTCTTTCTAATGCTTCTATAGTATGAGGTTTTTCATTTTGTTTAGGGAATGTTGCATAAATAGGTGTTTCCCCGAAATACATAATCAGTTTCTGTAAGGTAGGAGGCACAAATATCGCCCACTTAAGCCAATATTTTAATCAGAGGGCTAATTCATGCGCACTTTGTCTATAAATTGCTTCAATCTATTATCTGGACAAAAACATCACCCAAACCTGTCCTGAACTTTTTCTTGCGACCTCAGAATCTTTCCTACTGAACAAATTGTTTCTAACATCGCCTATATATAAAATGGACTGAAATAAATTGTAATTTATGTTATGATTCCATACGTTCTTTATTGAACATGAAAATTAAGGCACAGCAAAATTGAAAGTAATACAAGACAGTTTTTTTTGTACTTTTAGGAATACAGTTAAAGAATTCTTTTTACACATTTCTCCTGAATAAAACATTAAAATAAAAAACAACTTAGGAGCATTGTCAGGCGATAGGACATCAACCATGCATTTTTAAAAGTTTTTTTTTTAATATAGTGCCCCTCAACGGTCTAGAGCTATAATGGAAATATCCAAGTGCGAGATATTAGGAACAACCCTCAAACATGGCGGCATCCCCCTCCGGAATAGGATCGCAATCCAAAAAACAAATTAAACGAAAATGTTGCCAATTACAATCACTATCACACCCTCATATGGTATAAAATTACGACTTGAACTTTACTGATTATACTAAATAAATGAAACACTAAAATCAACAAAAATTCCCATAAAAAAGAAAAATAGACAGAGAAATTGAAAAAAAGAGAGAACTATTCCACTGCACTTTCTCTATGGCAAAGAATCCATCAGACAGTTCCCCAGGCGCAACCGCTGGACCGATTTCGAATATTTTTATGACATATGAAAACTTATGATGCCGAGATATGTCATCAATTCTCGCCAGCCACCATCCCATTTCAAGATGTATCGCAAAATGCAACTTTGGTAGAGTTCCTCAGCCACTACAACCGCTTATTCGCCAATTTATTTATGCAAAGTGCTATCATAGTCTCAGAAGTTATTATTATTGCGGGCGAACTGCTGGTCACCGAAGGTGGGATAATATACAGCAGAACTTCATTCATCCAATGTATATATATCGTCATTTCGTTTTGGATAGATTCTTAATCCATATAGTCTATTCGAACGCAAAAAATTATATTTTCATCACGACAAATGGATGAATAGTTATTCTAATAATTATTCCAAAATACTGAAGAGTGTTTCTTTAAAATGCAGATTCAATGTTTTCAACACAAATATTTGTCCCAGTTCACTTGCATAATTTTTGACATCAAATTTTACTAACACTGAAGATTTTAAGAAATTTCTCTACGATAATAAAACTAGAACATTTTATTTGGTGCTTAACTTAAGATATATTTTTTCGTTGTTAGATTTAATTTATTAAGCACAAAAACTATCTATAAGGCAATAAGTTAATTAAAAAATATGTATCTTCAGAAAATTTCACAATCTTAGTCAACGGGATTTTAGTGAACTTTGGGAAGTGCTTTTAGCATATACAATCATGTTAACTTCTTTTTCATTAAAGAGAGAAGAAATTGCTTAAAATAGTTAATAAAATTACACGTGCTTGAAAAATTTTCTGGTTAAAAAATTAATATGTTAAAAAATTAGTATTCTGTAATAAATCTAATTTGCAAATAGCCTTACCTTCGAAGACTGAGCCACAAAACAATTTACTTCGATTTATTTGCTAGTTTTACTTAAAATGTGTCTCGATTTTCTTTATACCTTTAGAATGCAAAGCTCCAATAATAACTGAAAACACAGTTTATGGCTCCTAATTTATACCTGAAGGTTTTAAGAATAAAAACGAAAATAATGCTCTGATTATCATGTTTTGCAGATATTAAAAATATTTCAATTATTTTTCTCGTAACTTATCATTATAGTAGTGGAATTAATGATGATGCATTTTTATGAAATATATATTACATAAGAAACTGTTTCCTACTTATTTATACTCTCAATCTAGAACAGAAAGAATTTGTAGAAACTAGACTAGCGTTTTAGAATGTGAAACAAGAAAGTGAAAAACAGGAACGAGTTAGGAACTCTTCCTCGAAAGCGAACACCTTATATTATACCACTCATAAACCCCGTATTTATCTTTTAAAATCTGTCAAAACAATTATATTTTTATGTGTCATTTGTGAAATACTCGCTCATCCAGAGCAGATGTGCAAATTTAGGAACTCGAAATAACTGTGTTTTCACCTAAATATAAAATGAAACAAGTGTAATATGTTTATTTTTCCATGATTTTCTTCTCACAAAGAGAGTTTATTTCTTTTCTTTTCTTTTATATTAGAAGACTCCAGCAATTGGTCATCATTATAAATTTACTAAGATCTAATTTTTTCGGACCTAATGAACATTTTTCTAATTTCAGTGCACTCAATCCTATATTAATGCAAAATTTGAACAATTTAAACTTTTGAAAAAACTTCAGAACTAGTTTATTTATATTAAAAGTTTAGTTGTATAGTTTTCGACCAACCTTCCCACACGAAATAGAAAAAAATAGTCTTCTTCTATTAAGGAACTTTTGAATTTAGTCATTATGATAACAAATAAATAAAACACATGTTTTATTTTTAAAAAGTCTTTATTCTCAGTGTTTTAGAAAGAGAAAAATCAATTTTTTAACTACAATATGGATTTGAAAAACAGTTAAGCACAGACAGAAGCGTTTTAAGTAAATTGTGTTTATTATAACAGTTATAATGTATGTTAATTTTTATAATCTTATATATTATACATTTTTTTATAATTATTGCTTTCTTTTGATACTCTATGTTGCTTTATATACTTCTCCTACAGTTTTTGGCGCCTCACGATTTTACGATTTTTTCATTTTTATTAGCTTTCAGATTTCTATTGAATTTTTTAATTACCCATTTTGTGTGGGCTATCTGCTAGATTGCTCGGGTGTATTTTGTGTTTCTTTTCGAAATTAATTGCCGATTATTTACAGTTCATTTAGATATCTTCATTGACCTTTGAGAAGTAGTGTTTAATCAAGTTTCGGCAGTAGTTACCATCGCCTACCGCAGAAATATGCAATTGAAAAACGCACGATCGCCGCGCCTAAATTCCTAGTTTTTTTTCACTTTATGAGTTTTATTTCTTATTGATTCTTATATCTGGAATTGTATTCTGAAAATGTATCGGGTCGTTTATCTGGGTGTTTTGATGCAACCTGTAAAAATTTTCAAAAACAAGCTACCGAGGAACATTATTCTTTCGAAAGCCACATCTGTGGTGCGAGTACTATGTCATTTAATGACATCTAGATGGACAGACCGAATAATCTCGCGGCATGTCCCCTTGTCAATAGTACGAGATAACAAAAGTGATCACTGATGGACCAAACAATAAAAAAAAAATGTAACGTGACATTTAGTATTCTCCACCTTATGATTTCTAAAAAGAACATTTTTCAATCTTATCTTTACGGTTAAAAAAATTATAACATGAAATTATTTTTATTCTTGAGCAATAAAGCTATCAAATAAAGAACTACATAAAGTTTTTAGGAATAGTGCAAACTGTTTCAGCAGTTCTATTCAATATGATCAGCAATTTTAGAGGTTATGGAGCAGCAAGAAAGAAGAGGGGGGACGGAATTTCATTATTTAATTTACAAAAAATTAAAAGAAATATTTAAAATTTCTCACGTTTATTACCAATTAAAGAAGCCGATTATCAATTTAATTCACCTTGAATAAACATTCGTAAACTCTAGAACCAAATAGTCACTCCTCCTTACTCCTGCCATAATTAGTAATTTTTCTTCAGAACACACGCTCCAATTAATCGGTCTACTTTCACTGTTTTTCATATTTTATCCTCGCCAGTATCTGCTATCCGCAACGGCTCTCACAGCCATACTTCATACGGTTAATTTATAATTTTAAATATTCGCGTTTTTCCCTTAAATTATTAAGAAGCACTCAATCTGAGTAGAAGCTCTTGTTTGTGCTGTTACTCATTAAAATATGTACTATTACATTCGGAAACAGTTATTAAACCAACATGTTTCCATCTCCAGAACTTTCCCATGACATTCGCAGATGAAACTTTCAAAAATAAAATCACAATAAATATCAAAATATATATATTCATCGATAGAAATTCGATTTCTTCAAAATCAAGGCGTCGGAGCAACAATATCGCGCCGACCTTGTATTCAAGTTTGACGAAAATGCAAAATTAAAATGTTTGCTTTCACTTGGGGAATGTGAGGGCGCAGCGTTCGCTTAACAAACTCTCGTCCAGGCTAGTAATGTGTCGTTCAATCCGGAACGAATCTGAAGATCCGGATCCTCAAAAGGAACGAACGGATCCGATTCCGAGCAAAAGGAACGAATCCGCTAAAAGGAACGAATCGCCGGAATCGGATTCATGATGAATCCACGGAATCGCATCCGTGATGAGTCCGCAGAATCGGATTCGTGAATCGGAATTGGATTCACTCTGATTCCGCGGATTCGGAGTTCTTGATTCCGATTCAGAATCACTGATTCGAATCCATAATTTTGGAAGAGGATTTGTTTCGTTCTGGAATGAACGATACATCATTTGGGGTCATTGATGATGCAGATAAGTTTCTTTGCGAGGAGCAGGAGAGGATGGCAAGATTCGGTTGACGCTGTGCATAGAGATAGATTTCTGAGGTTGTTTACGAAGGAACCAAAAGAATAGTTGGTTTGACCAATGATTCTTTTGATATTGCTTGAGAAGTAAAGGAGTTGCTATTAACAAGAAGATGCACGTAAAAAGAATTCATAATAATTATAATTAAAAGTAATTATAATTTTTTGTCATTAACTGAAGATTTCAATATCAAAAACAGTTTCCTTAGTTGAATCTCGGTACATTGAAATTAATAGATTTGATAAATACTATTTAAGAGGAAAATTTGAGTCTGTACTTTTTCAAACAGTCAAGAATTTTCGGTATAAAAGTTTAAGATAAGTCAACAAATAGGCACGAATTTGAAAATTTTTAAGAAATAATATTTGTCCATTTGAGTAATTTAAAGAATTACTCACACATACGTCGAATTTTTTTATATACCTTTTGGTTTTGAACATTTCATTTAAGTATGCCATTCGCAGCACACGCTTACGTGGCGAGGTCGGTCGAACGCCCTGTTTCGAATCCTGCTAGCATGGGTTCGAATCCTGTTGAAATGTGCAAGCGTTGTCGTTGCAAGACAAATGTTTTGAAAATTTTAATTTCGGACATTTTCTTTATAAAGTTATTTTATAATATATATTCAGCATTTTATTTTATTTTACTCTTTATTTCCAAACCTGATTATTATTAGATAGATTTTAAATAATTCCTATTCTAACTTATTAGTTCCCCCATACTTATATATAAGTTTAAGGAATTATTTAAAATTTATCTAATAATAAATCAGGTTTGGAAATAAAAAGTGAAATAAAATAAAATGCTGAATATATATTCTAAAATAACTTTTTAAAGAGAATATCCGAAATTAAAATTTTCAAAACATTGTCTTTCAACGCCTATGCCTGCTGAGATTTGAACCCGTGTCAGCAGAGTTCATAACACGACGTTTTACCGACGAAGCCACGAATGCACGTTATTTGTCCTGCATATTTAAATGACATCTATAGTTTGCTCGAAATTTAAAAGCAATTAATTCAACTGAGAGGAATTTTCTAAAAAATTACATTTTGTTAATATAGTTAATAACATATTTTAACAGCAGTGGATCTTTGATAACTGCAAAGAATTGTTTTATATTCCTTGATGATGATTAAAAGATTTTTTATTGTATGGAGCTCATTAGAATTGGGTGAGTTTATATTTAATTAGAAAGAAATCTGAGTTGAAATTTCATTATGGAACGCTTCAGCAAATGTACTGTTTCGAACAAATTAAATGACATTCATGGGAAATCTTAACCAGATAATAGAAATTAAAAGCTTCTCAAAATACTGAAGGTTCTAGCAAAGTTTCGTTAAATTCACTAACGACATTTTAAATAATTAAAAGAAATGTTAATTGAAAAATAATTAGTAATTAAAATTAATTATCAAAATGATCATCAAAATAATTAATTATCTAATTATAATTATTAATCAAAATTATTCATTAAAATTAATATCAATATAATTATCTAATTATAATTATTAATCAAAATTATTCATTAAATTAATATCAATATAATTAATTATCTAATGAAAATTATAATTTTATTAATTATGATTCATAATTATATTAAAATAAAAGTTCAATAATAAAGATTATTACAGTAATTATCGGCGATAAATCCATTTACTTTCCTGAATTAGAACGAATTCGCGGATCCGGATCCGCAACCGGATCGGATCCGTGAATTCGACTCCACCAAAGGAACGAATCTGACACATCACTAGTCCAGGCCAAAATCAATCCTCCGCATATTCCGTCTCGGGATTCACATTCTTGATTCTATTATTAATAGCCGGTCACAAAGACAGACTGTTTATTACCACATATTTGTATTTCTCACATAAAACAGGAATTCGTATTTATTTCAAAGAATTATTTTTAATAAAATAGTGGTATGTTAGTATTAATGGCTTGTATAAAATGTGAACCAACTTCTCGAAATCATTGTATACTTCTGTGTTACACTTTCTTTAGAAAGTTTACTTTAAAAGGAATACAAATTAAAGACATGGTCGCTCATATTTTGTCTTGAAATTGGGATAGTAAAAAATTACTTTTTTTCTTTGATATATTTAGAGTAAAGAAATAGTCCCTAGTTTTATTTATATTTTTCCTTTGAAACTTTTAACATAGAATTTAGAAGATGTCCTTTCTAATAGAGTTCATTGTACATTTTAAATAAGACTGAGAGGTATGGAGCATCTCTCCCACATAGTTGTATACTGTGCAAGTTTTGGCTTTCTGATACATTTTTAACACACATGTGCTTGCAGCGCCTCCTTTGTTTTTAAGGCGCCGTCGCTAGATTCATGTTGAAATGCGAAACGGCAAGTTGAACGAATACAAAAAGTATAAATCCGAAACCCCTTTGTAATAGTAAGAAATTAATGTAAATATGTACCATTTCTGTATTTTTGCTTGTTTGTAATAAATTATAATTTTTCGAAAAGAGCTATCCAGTGTTTGTTTCAGCTAGACATAGAACTAGGCATCAAAATCCACCACTATACAGTGGCTCACAAAATTGAATATAAACCACTCTCTCTCTCTTCAATAAAGGCCAGCCTCTACTCTCTTTATGTTAACGACATTCCAAAAACACATAAAACATTATTAGGTATGTACACAGACGATACTGCCATTCTAGCTAAAAATAAAAGTCATAAATATACGGCAGCCGCTTTAAACCAACATCTAGCGAAACTGGATGACTGGTTCCTCAAATGGAAAATTGCCCTTAACGTTAACAAAACAGAAGCAGTGTATTTCGCCAAGGGTAGAAGAAAACATAAACCAATAGTTAAAATTAAAAACCAAACGATCACCTGGTCTCAGCAATCCAAATATCTTGGCGTAATACTAGACGAAAAATTAACCTGGAAAGATCATATTACAACAATAAAAACTAAATTTCGTGCAGCCTCAAGAAAACTTTTCCCTCTAATAGCACGAGATTCCGAAATGAATAGGAAATATAAATTGCTTGTCTATACTGCGATCTTACGTCCGATAATTACTTACGGATGCCCCATCTGGGGAGCCGCAGCCAACTCAAATATCAGAATGCTTGAAATTCTAGAAAATAATATAATCCGTCTAATATGCAAGGCTGGATGGTATATGCGAAATGAAGAGATAAGAAATGTAATTAAGCTAATCTCTTTAAAGGAATTTATCAAAAAAATCTCAGCAAAATTCTATCATAATCTTGATAAAATTGATAATGAAGCCATTCAGCAACTTGAAAATTATTCCCCCGATCCGAAAAGCAAAAGACCCCGGAAGATTCTTTTATAATTGTAACTATAATTAAAAAAAAAAAAATTGGAATAGCTATCCTTGCTAACTGTTTCAGACCCTTGCCCCCCGCCCCATTCTTCCCAAAGCATTTCTAAACCCTGAAGAGCAGTTCCAAACGGCATGTCACTTCCCTTTCAGAGCAAGTAAAGAAAAATTATCACATCCAGAGATCTCTCAACAGCAGTAGGTACTCTTTACAGTCACCAGTTCTTGCAGTACTCCAGCAATAATCCCACGGGATCCAGATGGACTTCCACCCACACATCCTTTGCCTCCAACAACAGCAGCAGACTATCCAATTTCCAGAACTGAAAGTATCCAGCATCACCAATGTACCAGTACCGGGGATTAGGCCCCCTTTGGGGGCCATGGGCCCCAAAAATTACTTGTTTACTGTTTTTAATAAAGGTATAAAAATGTTATACTAAACTCACGCTTAAGCTTAAAAGCCGAAAGTATAATAAAAGACACATTAACAAACATATAAATCTTATAAACAAGAAAAATGGATTAATAAAATTCTTATTAACATATGCTTTATGTCCAAGTTACAAATTCCTAAGTCACAAAATTGAATACACAGTCAGTCACATCCATGAAAAAATAAAATAAACTAATATTTTGTTGCATATCCTTTTGCTTTCAAAACAGCTTCTAAACGGCATGGTATTGTGTTCACAAGAGTTTGTGTTACCTGAATGTTTATTTTTGTCCTTTTTTTGTAGCAGGGTTTTTAAGTGTTCCTTATTATTAATGTTGTGTTTTTGAACAGATGCTTACAATTCTCACAAAGAATTTTCAATAATATTGAGGTCTGGGTATTGAGGTAGAGTATGCAATTGCATTTTACAATTGTATAATACTCCAAAATTTCGGCTGTATGTTTGGGTCGTTGTCTTGTTGAAAAATAGAATTTTTTCCTTAATTCAGTTTTGGTGCACTTTGTTTGAAATTATTTTTTAGTATAAATGAATATTTCATTTTATCCATTATGCCATCGATAAAAACTAAATTTCCTATTCCATTTCCAGACATATAACACCATACAAGAACTGATCCTCACCCGTGCGTGTCTGTAGGAATGGTGTTGTTGGGAAGTAGTTAAGAATTAGACTTCCGACATACAATAGTTTCTACCCTCACTTCCAAAAACATAAAATTTATTTCGCAGGGATATATCTTACTCAACCTTCTCTGTCGTACTTTAAAATGTGTGAGAAACTTTACAAAACACTTTTAAGTTCTATGAAACGTTTCAAAGAAACCAAGAGCTGGGGTAAGGAGCTTAGTGGGAATACTTCGAAGAAAGCAAATTAATGTATTTAATATTTCGGTTTCAATGTAAGCAATGAGGCATTGTATTTTTAATTTTTATTCATTTTAAAGTAAACTTTTCATAGAAAGTCTATCATTAAGAGAGCTAGAGAAATTTTGAATGAATTTTTTCATATTTAATAAATTACCAACATTGTTCTATAGATTTAAATTACCACTTTTTAAAAACATTTTAAATTCTTTTATGATCTATAAATTTATTATACGAAAAGGTGCGTCTGGAATCGGAGATGGTTAAATCCCGTGTAAAGCTTGAAGGCCTGCTTAAGCTTATCAAGACGATGGAGCAAGATTACTACCACCCAGTTGATGACTCAGAGGAGTACAAGACCTACTGTGCTGAGTACAAGGCCATAGAGACGGAGCTGGAAAAATTGAGAGGTAAGATGAATTTTATTCCTATCTGTGTAGAGCTAAACTGTGAAATTCGCAAAATTGATTCAGATGTTGAGGATAAAATGCATGATATTGAATATAATTCTCCCAATAGGCGTAAAATAGCTAAAGCACGTAATTTGTTTAATAGCCCAGCTAAATTAATTGAAATTTCTAATAAATATGGAGTGCTAAATTCTGAGGAGATTAACGAAACGATTGAGGTTAATGATAATCCTGATAATAGTAAACAAGCTGCGGAGGAACCTGGAAATGTCGAAAAAAGTAAAATTCCTCCAATAATGTTGAAGTATGTAAAAAATTACGTGGATATCTTAGATGTAATTAGAACTACTTGCGGGCCGACCGAAAATAAATTCGGCAATGGTTACATAAAAATATTCACTATTAGCATTGAGCAATACCAAAAAGTTGAAAGCACTTTAAAAGTGCAAGGCTTCGATTACTATCTCGTCCGCCCTATAGATAAACGGCCATTAAAGGTTGTTATTAAGGATCTCCCCTTAGACCATGATACTGATGTAATCAAAAATTGTCTTAAGAAACACGGATTCGTTATCGGCAAAGTTACCCGCTTAACCCAGTTCAGGACGAGACAGCCACTTCCATTCTTTCTTGTGGAAGTTGGGAAAAGCGAAATTTCGACCAAACCTGAAGAAATTTTTAAACTCAAAAACCTGAATCATCTGAGCATTACTGTCGATCCATATAGGGGCAGAAAGAAAACCATTCAATGTTTCAAATGTAATCGCTTTAATAATACGGCAGAATTATTTAGTATGACCCCCAGATGTTTAAAATGCTGCCAAAGTTATACAACAATCGAATGTGAAATTAAGCAACAATGACCTTTCAGTCCTTATGACTGCATTAAAAGAATTAAGAAAACTTATGAAGGAAGCCCCACAATTAATTGCAGCTTTGCAAGCAATGAAATATGCTAACAATACTGCAGATAAATTACAACTTCTAATGAATGCTTGTGCCAGTTCTGACTTCCTCGACGATCCGTAATGTTCAACTCAAAGATGCTCAAAATTGTTTTCTGGAACGCAAATGGGATAAAAACTAAAATCAATGAGTTTAGATTATTTGTAAACAAGTACTGCCCCGACGCTATACTCCTTCAAGAAACCCACCTGAGACCAGACCGAAAAATCTTCCTGGCAAATTATAATTCCTATTACTCATACAGAGCTAATCAACATCCGCAACACCCAAGTGGTGCAACAGCAATTTCAATCACAAAAAATATTCCACAGAATGAAATTACCCCTCCCAATCTACGTTACGTGGAGGCATGTGTTGTTGCAATTAATTTTAAAAATCAGGATCCAATCACATTAACCTCGATTTACGTTCCCCCCACTTCTGATACTTCTATCTTCGCCTTTGATATTGAAGTTTTATTGCAAATCAGTCACAATCAAATACTCTGAGGAGATTACAATGCGCATCATACCTCCTGGGTTGTAATTATGATTGTCCAAGAGGAAACTCCATTAGAGCATTTGCTCTACAGGCGGGACTTGAAATCTTTGTACCTAACACCCCAACTAGCTTCGCCACAAACTCTGAAAATACCATTGATTTCGCTATAGTTAAAAATTTTCTCTATCCATATGAAACTCATTCTATTTCAGAACTCAGCTCTGACCATAATCTAATTACGCTTAATTTCTTTCTGCAATACTCGATCCCTAAATATCCTGGGAAACTAAAAACTAACTGGAAAAATTTAAAGATACTATTAAAAACTCTGAATTCATTAACCCGCATTTTGTAAACACAGCGGATCAACTTGATAGTATTGTCTGTAGACTTCAAGATGAAATAATTAATTCCAAGACCTCCATTTCTAATCCAGTTAAAGAAAATTACATCTATCATGATAGTAAACTTAGGGAATTGAATTCTGAGAGAAATGTTGCCAGGAAGATGTTTCAAACCTACCGTGACCCAGTCCTCAAGAGAAAACTTAACAAATTAACAAACTTGATCAGAACATTGAAACCGATGCTTTCACAAATGAGCTTTTGAATGCCTCTGATGGCTCGGTTTGGAAATTTGTGACCCCCTTTAAAAAGAAAACTAAAAACAATTCATCACTGAATGGACCGGCAGGTATTACCAACACTGACGTAGAAAAAGCAAACTTCTTATCCGAAAGCCTTGAAACACAGTTCACTCTAAACAATATTAACCAATCCTGTCTGAGGAATTAGTCGCTAAATCTGTCATGCGCTCTCGCACAGAAGTGAATTCATTCTGTAAAGACTTTGATCCCCTCTCCCATCTGAAGTCCTGGACTGCATTAAAAGTCTAAGAATTAATAAAGCCCAAGCATCGACGGGATAAACAATAAAATGATTAAAAACCTGCCCTTGCATACTATCTTAACAATAGCCACAATTATCCATAAGATTATGACCCTTGGACATTTTCCCACTAGGTGGAAAACAGCCGCAGTAGTTCCAGTTTTAAAACCAGGGAAAGACCCCACAGATTCAACCAGCTATTGGTCTATCTCCCCATTACCAAGCTTAAGCAAGATTGCTGAGCACTTGATCCTAAAACGACTCAATAATTATCTTAAGGAAAATAACCTACTTTGTTCTAAACAATTTGGTTTTCGTGAAAAACAATCTACCTCGCACCAACTTATTACAGTCGTTGTATATGTCACAGAGGAGTTTGCCAATTAACAGAAAACAGAGGCTGTTTTCCTCGATATCCAGAGAGCGTCTGACAGGGTATGGCAAGATGGACTTATCCATAAACTTATACACTACAAGGCCCCCTCCTACCTTATTAAGCTAATAGATTCTTATTTACTAGAACGAAAATTTGCTGTTAGAATCAAGAATGAACTCTCAAGCACCAAAAACATTAATGCAGGCGTGGCATAAGGGTCGTAAATTGGCCCGACATTTGCCCTGTATATTAATGACATTCCCACACAATTCAATACTTTATTATGCATGTACACAGACGACACAGCAATAGTTGCCCGGAACAAAAATCTCAAATATATTCAAATTGCTCTTAATCGCCATCTTAAAGCACTTGAGGACTGGTTCATTAAATGGAAAATAAAAATCAGCGTCTCAAAAACTGAAGCTATTATGTTTGCTAATGCGCGTAGTTACTCCAGCTTTCCCCCATTAAAATTAATGACAGAATTATATCTTGGTGTGAGGAATGTAAGTATTTAGGTCTTATTCTAGATTGCAAATTAACTTGGAAACCCCATTTTATCTACCTTGAAAATAAATTCCGAGACACCGCGCGTAAACTTTTCCCATTAATACATCCGAAATCTAAAATGCATAGGGAAACGAAGTTACTTGTTTACAACACCTACTTGCGTCCCATTCTAACTTATGCCTGTCCGATCTGGGGTACCAATAAACCTACATTAAAATCATTGATGTTCAATATCACACGGTAATTCGATCAATCTGCAATGCAAAATGGTATATCTCCAGCACCGAAATTCGTAAAGCACTTAACTACCCCTCTCTAAAAGAATACATTGTCAAAATTGCAACAAAATTCTTTAATGCTCTCGACACGCACGAAAATGCAGCAATTCAACTTATTCCTAATTATATCCCCGTTCCCAAAATAAAAAGACCGACAAATATTCTCCTGTAATAGTAATGAACCTTCTCCCCCTATACGCAGCTTGTTTGCATTTCTTAACGACCGTTACTTGTACTCAAGTTCCGACTTTTTTCTCTTACGGCGGTCCACGGCCCTCTCCTCTGCCAAACACAGTTAAGCTATCACAGTTTCACTCTCCTCCACTCCGTCTCAAGATCTTCCCTGCTAGCCACCTGTTTAACTCAGAACCGTTTCCAGGTTTTCTCAGATCTGCCGTGCGAAGGACCTAGCTTCCAAGAAGCTCCAATGTGCGCAATCCCGCCCTCCCTCTCCTTACTGCTGAAATGAATCCTATACAGCTCATTGACAGATACTTCTCGCCATGTTGGACTCAGTACTCGTCAAGAATGGAGGTAGCCCCCTTTTTGAGGGGCGGGTACTCCGGAATTTGTCAAAATTTTTGATTAGATTGAAAATGCGTTTGTTCGTTTTTCTGGGTGTTTTACTGCAACCTGTAAAAATGTTGAAAAATGAGCTACCGAGGAACATTAATCTTTTGAAAACAACATCTGTGGTGCGAGTACCATACCATTTCATGACATCTATATGGACAGACCGGATAATCTCCCGGCATGTCCCCTTGTCAAAAGCACGAGATAACAAAAGTGATTACTGCTGATGCAAACAAAAAAAAATTTAACGTGACATTTTCTATTCTCCAGCTTGCGATTTCTAAAAAGAACATTTTTCAATCTTATTTTTACGTATAAAAGAATTATAACATGGAAATTATTGTTATTCTTTAGCAATAAAGCTATCAAATAAAGAACTACATAAAGTTTTTAGGAATAGTGCAAACTGTTTCAGCAGTACTATTCAATATGATGAGCAATTTAAGAGGTTATGGAGTAGCAAGAAAGAAGGGTGGGGGGACGGAAAATCGTTATTTAATTTACAAGAACGAAAATAAATTTTTAAAATATTTAAAATTTCTCACTTTTATTACCATTTAAAGAAGACGATTATCAATTTAATTCATCTTGGATAAAAAATCGGAAACTCTAGATCCAAATAGTCATTCCTCCTTACTCCGCCATAATTAATAATTTTTTCTTCAGAACACACCCTTCAATTAATCGGTCACCTCTTCCGCTGTTTTTCATATCTTATCCTCACCAGTATCTGCTATTCTCAACGGCTCTACTTCAAAGGCTAATTTAGTTTTAAATATTCGAGTTTTTCCCTTAAATTATTAAAAAGCACTCAATCTGAGTAGAAGCACTTGTTTGTGCTGTTCCTCATTAAAAGATGTACTATCAGACATTCGAAAACAGTTATTAAACCTATATGTTTTCATCTCGAGAACTGTCCCATGACTTTCGCAGATGAAACTTTCGAAAATAAAATCGCAGTAATTATCGAAAAATAAAATTTTCCTCGATAGAAATTCAAATTCATCAGAACCAAGGCGTCGAAGCAACAATATCGCGCCGACCTTGTATTCAAGTTTGACGTAAAAGTAGGATTAAAATGCTTGATTTCGCTAGAGGGATGTGAGGGCGCTACGTTCGCTTAAGAAACTCCAGTCCAGACCAGAATTAATCTTCCGCATATTCCGTCTAGGGATTTGCATTCCAATTTTACCAGCCAGCCACAAGGGCATACTGTTTACTACGAATGTTTATGTGAATAACAATAATTGAGATATGATTTTATATTTCTTTTAAAAATTTATTTTTAATAAAAAAGCGGTATGTTAATATCAATAGTTTGTGTAAAATGTGAACCAACTTCACGAAATCATTGTACACTTCTTTGTTACACTTTTTTAGAAAGTTTACTTTAAACATAGGCGCTCATATCTTGTCTTGAAAATGGGATAGTAAAAAATTACTTTTCTTCTTTGATATATTATGAGTAAACAAATAGTCCCTAGTTTTATTTATATTTTTCCTTTGAAACGTTTAACATCGAATTTAGAAGATGTGTTCTTCTAATAAAGTTCTTTCTACATTTTAAATAAGACTGAGAAGTATGAAGCATCACTCAAACATATTTGTATACTGTGCAAGTTTTGCGATGCTGATACATTTTAAACACACACGTAGCAAATGTGCTTGCAGCGCCACCTTTGTTGGTAAGGCGCCGACGCTAAAAATTCAGATTGAACTGCGGAACGGCGAGGTGAACCAATACAAAAAGACAAAATCCGAAACCTCTTTATAATAATCAGAAATTAATCTTAATATGTATCCTTTGTTTAATATATATAATAATAATACGCTCCTTTCTAATAAATTTTAAAGTTTCTAAAAGACCTATCCAGTGTTTGTTTGACCAAGAAATGATGCATTTTCCACAGCAAAAACAGATTTATCACGATTTAAAACCAAATCAAATTTTCGTAGTCGGTCAAATACGTGTTTCAAATGATCTAAATGTTCCTCTAAAGAGAAAGAAGCAATTAAACTATCATCAATGTAAACAAAATAAAAGTCAAGCCCCTGAAGTGAATTATCCATCAAGCGCTGCATTGTTTGAGCAGCATTCCGTAAACCAAATGTCATGAAATTAAATTGAAATAAACCAAAAGGGGTTATTATAGAAGTTTTTTGTTTATTTTCTTCATGCATTGGTACTTGATGGTAAGCACGCTTGAGATCAAGGGTTGTGAAGACAGTTTTGCCGTGAAATATGAGGTGAAATCATGGATATGCCTAAAAGGATATTTATCTGGAACGGTCTGCGCGTTTAGAGCTCTGTAGTCTCCGCATGCCTCCACGAACCATCAGATTTCTTTACCATTACTAAGGGACTTGCCCAACAACTGGTAGAAGGACTACAGATTCCTTTATGAATTAAATTTTGAAATTCCTGTTTGGCTGCTATTGGTTTATCGGTAGCTAAATGTCGTGCCTTAGCACCTACAGGAGGACCTTTTGCTTGAATTACATGAGTAACATTATGAGATTGAACTTTAATAGGAGATCTCTCAACATCATCAAAAATATCATTGTATTCCCGAATTAAATCGTTAAAATTTAAAGATAACTTTAAAGAAGTTATAGATGGGGTATTATCGGTAGAAATTTTGCCAGTAGAAGTTAGGGTGGTTTATTGATCTTTAACAGATTTAGATTTCAAATCAATGATTATTCCGTAATATGTTAAGAAATCAGCGCCTAAAATAAGTCTAGAAACATTATCTATAATAAAAGACCAAGGAAAAATTCTTCTTAAACCAATATTAAGAGACAGGTTTCGAGTTCCATACGTATTTATATTTGTGCCGTTTGCTGCTAGCAAATTTAACAAAGATTTTGGTTTGCAGCGTTCTGCGGATGAAGGAGGTACGACAGAAATATCAGCACCTGTATCCTTTAGAAATTAAAGACCCGATGGTCTATCGTGAATTACTAGACGACAATTATTCTGACCGTCAACGTCTGGCCCTCTAGTTTTCCTGCTTGTAACTAACTACAAGGTGGGACACACTCTTTAGCATTTTCGCGAAAACGGAAGTGGTACCAGCTCACCTCATCCTTACGACTAGCAGAACGAGCACGAGAATTATTTCGCCGACTCATACTTCTGGATCTTCGAAACTGCGACATTCTATCAATTTTCATTGAAAGTTCACTGACTTGAGCTTGAAAATTTAAATGCAGCCATTAGGAATGCTCGTTTCCGGAACTTTCGTTTTTGCATGATTAGAGCATATTTCATTTCCAGACGTTACATCTGCAATTTTATCAGCCATGATAGATAATTTATTCAGATCATCACTAGAAGTAGTTAAAATTGCCTGCATCTATGTGGGCAGGCGTTGCAACCATAAGATCGAAGCAGTTCATCGCCAACGAGGTTTCCCGCCAAGTCCTGCATCTGACGTAAAATCATAGAGGGGCGTTTATCCCCCAATCCCACATGTTGCAACAATTTTTTAAGTCGACGCTCCTCAGAATCAGAGAAAATATTAATCAAACGTTCTTTTAACGTTTTGTACATATCATTATTTGGAGGAGAAGTAATAATGCCGAGAGAATTTCAGTTTCGACCGAAGCGACAACAGTGTAATATTTTGTAGAATCTTGCACAGTCCCGCTGGTGATAAATTGAGATTCCAACTGCGAAAACCATATTGCCGGGTTTTCTCTTCAAAACACGGCAATACGAGAAACTTCGGAATGCGAAACGGACTCACCGTCCGATTAATCCCTGGATTCATTCATTACGTACGCTTTTTCAGAAGATTAATGTTCGACTCCGAGGTCACCAGTTTGGCGTTAAGTTAGGTGCCGGAAGAATGGTTGCAATTTAAAGATGATTTAAATTATATGCATTTATTTTACATATTTACCTTACTTATTAACATTACAGAAGCTTATACGAACAACATTGCATCGCGCGGATACAATCTGGAATGCTAGCAATGTTGCCAGATACAAATGATACATGTTAATAATAAATGAGCAGCTGGACGCTAGCGCCGCCACAGGACTACAGCTCACTGGGAAAGAATCAAAAGTTCTGTAATATTGAATTTAATACTCCATTTTAAAGCCGAGGTGAACGCTATTATATTTTAGGTAGATTTCTTATAGGAACTCTACCTATTGCAATGGTTCTCGTGACACGACTTTATGAAAATTTCTGTAGATCTTCATCGATCATGACGTAAATGTTGCAATGTGTAGACACAATAAAGTCATTAGTTATGAATGTATTGATCAATATGTAATATTTCATTACTTTTGTAACATTAACGTAAAGGAATCAATCTTTGCCTTCAAGCTTGCCGAAAAGGGATTTTTTAAGTTTGTATTCATTTTAAAATAAACTTTCTAAAAAGAGTGCAACAAAAACCTTCACAAATTCACATTTATAAAGTTATAAGTATTCTGATATAAATTAACAATACCACTTTTTTAAATATCAAAATGCATGTATAAAAAATTTCATAGCTGTTACATTATTTAAGCAATAACCAAGATTCTATTGCTAATAAACATTCCCCTCTCAGCCATGGACGAGAGAGGACGCTCTAGGAGCTCGCTTAGCGAAAACGCTGAGACTCCACGTCGCAACTCAGGTCCCGCGGCGGACGTTTCACTCAGCCAATACACA
Source organism: Araneus ventricosus (assembly GCA_013235015.1). Classification (NCBI taxonomy): domain Eukaryota; kingdom Metazoa; phylum Arthropoda; class Arachnida; order Araneae; family Araneidae; genus Araneus; species Araneus ventricosus. Next base: position 9,742 of record BGPR01018075.1, on the reverse strand, counting down.
GCTTCATGGGTTGAGAGCATCCGCGATCAGCCTAACTTCGAAAAGCGAATTTGCAGTGAAATTTCATCGAACGAAAAGGCAATTGATGCCAAGCAAAGTATCATTCAACAATACACGGAGCATCTGCGATTACTTCTGAAATTAAATGAGAGTGAAGAAGATGGCGCTCCTTCATCACAGATGCCGAAAAGCAGATTGAAAATTCTGAAGCTGCACTGATGTCCCTAGGACCTTGTCCAATTCCTGATTGTGTCAGGCATCATGAACCGCCTAAGGATATTGAGATGGTAGAACACCAACAGGTACTAAATTTTAATTACACCTACAAAGCTACGGACGATTTTAAGAACGTCCCGAATAGGAAGGCTGCCAAGCTGCGCAAAATAGAACTTGGATCGCCAATTAAAACCGCGAATAAATTCAACGCTCTTTTGAACGTTGAAGACCAGGAAATGCAGTGTAATGTTGTACCCCCTAGAGAAATTGTCCCTGCAATTAATTTAAAAATCACCGACGATTATAACCTAACGTTACAGGAAATCTCTAGAAATTTCCCTGAGACTGATAATCACTATGTCCGCGGCTACATCAGAATTTCCCCTAACTCAAGTGAAGTTAGAACTAAAATTATCGAATATCTCGATAAAAACGAGAAAGAATATGTGCTCTCCGAAGCACCCACCGAGAGACCAATCAAAATAGTTATCAAAGGTGTACCCCCAGATCACTGTCGGGAAAAAATTACGCAGGAACTTGAGAGCCTAAATTTTAAAGTCATTAGAATTAATCACCTCCGCAATTACCGGCTTAAAACGCTTCACCCCATTGTACTTGTTGAACTCGCAAAGACCTCCAATGTTGAGGAAATCTTCAAAATTAACAAAGTTAACCTTCTAAAAGTTACCATTGAAGCTTACCGCAAAAAACAAAGAGCTACTATGTGCTACAACTGCTCAGACTTTTATCATAGCTCAAGAAATTGCAAGCGCAAACCCCGCTGCATTAAATGTAACGGATCTCATGAAACCAGAAATTGCAACATTAAAACAATAATTGAAAATCCCTCTTGCATAAACTGTAACGAAAAAGGACACCTCGCCTCGTGGCGCGGTTGCCCAAAATTCCCAGTGATCAAAATTAACAAAACTCCTACGTATGCACAGAAACTTAAAACCAACATTAAAATTACGGAAAAAACAACCTCCATACTTAATTGTAACCCCACCCCCATAGCCAAACCTGAAGACTTCAGCAACTTTGAAAGGAACTTTAACGCTCTGAAAATTATTAACGACGCGCTCAACAGATTTCCAAATTTTATTGAAATAAGCGAAAAGATTAAAGTAGCAAAAAACGACTTCGAAATAGTTAATCTACTCCTGCAACTTTGCGTTGCTTCTAATTAAAAACCCCCTCTTGGCGTTTCCATCTATCTCATCCTGACATACAGCAGCCTCAAGTCTCCACCCACTGTGTTCCAGCCTCGTCCTGATTGGCTCCACGGCAAGCTTCTTAGGCAACCAACTCTTAAGGAACTCCCATTACCAGCGCCAGACTGCTTTCGACCACGTCACGCTACTCCCTGCTCTGATTTATTGCAGTTCACGGCATCATACTGGAAAGCCATGTTTTACGCAGACTGTTCGTACCGGAGATAGTCCCCTCTGATGGGACGGGAGCTCCATCAACAAAGTTCTTATCTATTGCTAATAAACGGTTGGCGCTTCGTAGTGCTGGCTATTTATAAATACTTCTAAATGAGAAATATAGTTCCGCATTGGAAACAATTGATTAATAGCGGTGATGAATTACTTTATTCATGATGTTGTATAATAGTGACGTGTCAGATTCGTTCCGAAACGTAAATAGATTTATTACCCATAATTACTGTAATAATCTTTATTATTGAAATTGTATTTTGATATAATTATGGATCAGAATTAATAAAATTATAATTTTAATTAATTAAATTGATATTAATTTTAATGAATAATTTTTATTAATAATTATAATTAGATAATTAAATATATTGATGATAAATTTAATTACTAATTATATTTTTAAATTAAAATTTATGTTAATTATTTAAAATTTCGTTAGTGAATTTAACGAAACTTTGCAGGAATCTTCAGTATTTTGAGACGCTGTTGATTTCTATTTTCTGGTAAGTCAGCTAAAATGCTGGGGAATTAAAGGCAAATTCAGAGAGTTGAAGTACGTTATTGATGAAAAGCAGCCTGACATTGTAGCATTGCAGGAGACCCACCTTAATCCCGGAGTCAAACTCACTATACCTAATTGTACTACTTATAGAAACGACAGACTGACGCATAGGGGTGGCGGCACAGCACTCCTAATAAAAAACTCAATTAATCATCATCCTACTCCTGTCTTCACAAGCACCTTTGAGAACATTTCAGTTTCTATTGACCTTCCAAACAACAATAGCTTCACCATCTCCAGCATCTATCATCCCCACCATGGAAGGATTGACTCCCAAGATCTGAATAACCTCTTCAACATCTCTCTCAAAGGAATTGAAGTTGGGGATTTTAATGCCAAGCATCCAGCATCGAGTCAAGGTCGATCAAATATCAATGGTTCAATCATTCATAATCACATTGCTAACAGCAACCTTGTTCTGCTTGCGCCTCTGGAACCCACCAATTTTCCATATCACCATCCCTCTTCGGTATTATGAAGAATTTCTCAACTGGCAATGGAACATCAATAAATGACCTTTCCAGCGACCACAACCCGGTGGTCTTTGATATATATACTAACACAAACCTGTCCTCCGGCTCCAAAAACATTAACATTACTAACTGGAAGACCTTCTGCGAACTAATCCATAATAGCATTCCTGGCAACCCGAAAATGGACTCAAAAGCCGAAATAAATGAAGCAATCCAAAATTCACTTCCTCCATCACATCTGCAATAAAACTCTCCACCAGAACCAAAGTTATCAGCGGACCATTCAGACAACTCCCCAAAGGAATTCTCTTGAAAATTAGAATCAAAAATAGACTCAGAAAACTCTACCAAATTACTTTCTTCCCATTATACAAAAGAAAAGCCTACAAATTGCAAAAAGGAATCCAAAAGGACATCGAAACCTATGATAAGAATAGATGGAAGGAAACAATTATGAACATCAACCCCGAAGACAACACCATCTAAGAAATGAACCGAAAGTTATCAGAAAAGTTTATCTCCACTCCTCCTATTCTTGACACTGACGGGATCAAACATACCCTCTTGGAAAAGACAACTTCCTCAAACATAGCCTAGAAAGCTCTTTTCAAGAAAATCCTGAACCGTAGTGCAACCTCCATATCAACGAAGTTAATAATTCTATAAACAGTTACTTCAATAATCTTGCAACGTCTTCCACTCCAGACCTCATCTCCTCTCAAGAAGTAATTAACGTGATTAAAAAGATCAGCCCTCGAAAGGCAACAGGTCCCGATGGTGTCCCCAACAAAGCCATTAGAATGCTTACCCCCAATGCCGTTACTCACCTTATAAAAATTTTCAATAAATATCTTACAAAATTTCCCGGATGCTTGGAAAATTGCTCATGTTCTTATGTTCCCTAAGCCAAACCAAAACCGCAATTCCCTGGCTCCTATAGACCAATGAGTCTGCTTGGTAACATAGGCAAACTCTATAAAAAATTCTTCTCAAAAGGCTAAACGATCACTACTATACTAATAAAAATTATTCCTGACGAACAGTTTGGCTTTATGGATAAGCACAGCTGCGCCCACCAACTACTTCGAGTCACAAACAAAATCGCCGAGGGCTTCAACGTAAAATACTACACAAGAGGAGTTTTCTTAAATGTCAGAAAGGCTTTTGACTGAATGTGGCATAACGGTCTCATTGTCAAACTGATCAAATACCAATTCCCGGACTACCTGATTAAAATTATTCAGCGATTCCTTTCAAACAGAAAATTTCAAGTCAAAATCAATCAAGTCCTTTCCTCAGTTGACAACATCCAAGCAGGAACAACTCAGGGCAGTTTCCTCATCCGCAGCCTCTACAATTTTTTTAATTCTGACTTCCCTCGCAAAGACAAAGTCATCAGCTGCCTCTTTGCCGATGACTCAGTCATCTTCACACAGGGTAGAAATATCAGATTCATTATTAAAACGTTTCAATCCCAACTAGATAGCATTGAATATATACTGGTGCACCAAGTGGAGAATGGCTATCAATACTGACAAAACAAAGGCAATTCTTTTTCGAAAAGGACACTCCAGGAAAGCACTCAAGACCCTCTCATTCATGGAAGAAGATTTATACTTGGAAAAGCAAGTAAAATATCTTCGACTTATTCTTGTTTCCTAACTCTCTTTCAGGCAACATACTAAATATAACTCCGACAAATTTTGGAATAATGTCCATATGATAATCCCTCTAATTGGAAGGCATTCTCCTCTCTCACTAAACAATAAAGTACTATTATTCAAACAAATACTTAGGCCAATTCTAACCTACTCTGCCCCTATCTGGTGTATCACCGCGAAAACTCACAGAAGAAAAATCCAGATACTGCAAAATAAAATTCTCCGAATCATGACAAACGCTCCTTGGTTCGTGAGGAAAGATGTCATCCACAAAGATCTCAAAATTGAGATGATAGGAGATCACGTAAAGAATATTTCTAGAAAATTCTTCACTCAACTTCAAGATCACAAAAACCCTCTTATCTACGATCAAGTCGAATATGCTCATAAGAACGGAAAATATCCCTACCCTTATTCTACAACCAAATGGTCACTTCCTCTTAAACCTCCATAATTAGAAAAAAATTCCTCGGAACATACCCTCTAATAATTCAATCACCTATCATTGTTTTTCATATTTTTTACTCTCGCCTATATCTACTACTCCTCATAAATTACAGCCGCTTTCATAGCCATACTTCAGACGGCTAACTTAGCTTTTATTATTCATGTTTTTTCCCTCACACTATTCAAAAGCACTCAGTCTGAGTTGAAGCGCATGTTTGCGCTGGTACTCAATTAATGATGTACTATGAGACTGCAAAACTTTAGCAAACACCCTGGTTCTATTGCTAATTGCAAATGCTTCTAAATGAGAAATATAGTTGTGCATTGGCAATAATTGATTAGTAGCGGTGATGAATTGCGTTATTCGATGATGTAGTATAATAGTGATGTGTCAGATTCGTTCCTTTCGTGGAGTCGGATCCTCGGCTGCGGAACCGGCTGGTAAATAAAAATTAGTGTTATTGTCTGGATGTGTACCATCATAAAGCTGGTGAATGCCAGAGTAAAACCCACTGTTTAAAATGTGAAGGAACCCTTGAAACTAGTGATGTGTCAGATACGTTCCTTCGGTGGAGTCGGATTCACGGATCTGAGTCCGGATCCGCGAATTCTTTCCGATTTCGGAACGTAAATGGATTTATCCCCGATAATTACTGTAATAATCTTTATTACTGAACTTATATTTTAATATAATTATGAATTATAATTAATAAAATTATAATTTTAATTAAATTTTTAATTATATTGATATTAATTTTAATGAATAATTTTGATTAATAATTATAATTAGATAATTATATTGATGATAAATTTAATTACTAATTATATTTTTAAATTAACATTTATGTTAATTATTTAAAAATTCGTAGTGAATTTAACGAAACTTCGCAAGAATCTTCAGTATTTTGAGACGCTTTTGATTTCTATTATCTGGTAAGGACTTCCCATCAATGTCATTTAATTTGTTGGAAACAATATATTTACTGAAGTGTTCAGTAATGACATTTCAGCTCCAGATTTCTTTCTAATAAATATAAACTCACTCAATTCTAATGAGCTCCATACAGTAAAAAATCTTTTAATCATCATCAAGGAATCTAAATCAACTTTTAGCAGTTAGCAAAGATCCACTGCTGTTAAAATTTTTCATTAACTATATTAACAAAATGTAATTTTTTTTGTAAATTACTGTCAGTTGAATAAATTGTTTTTAAATTTTGAGCAAACTATAGATGTCATTTCAATATGCAGAGCATGTCCCGTGCATTCGTGGCTTGGTCGGGAGAACGTTGCGTTACGAACTCTGTTGACACGGGTTCCAATCTCAGCAGGCACTGTCGTTGCAAGACAATGATTTTGAAATTTTAGTTTCGGATATTCTCTTTAAAAACTTATTTTATAATATATATTCAGCATTTTATTTTATTTAATTGTTTATTTCCAAACCTGATTTATTATTAGATAAATCTTAAATAATTTCTCAAACTTATATATAAGTATGAGGGAGCTAAGTTAGAATAGGAAATAAATAACTGCTCTGATAGGGAAGTGACATGCCGTTTGGAACTGCTCTTCAGTATTTTAAAGTTTCTGGTAAGACTGGGGGGCAAGTGTCTGAAACAGGTAGCGAGGAAACCTATTCCTGATTTTTATCAATTATAATTACAATTATAATGGAATCTTCCGGACTCTTTTAATTTGGATCGGGGGAATAATTTTCAAGTTGCTGAATGGATTAATTATCAATTTTATCAAGAGTATGATAGAATTTTGTTGAGACATTTTTGATAAATTCCTTTCAAGAGATTAGCTTAAATGCATTTTTTATATCTTCATTTTGCATATACCATTCAGCACTACATATTAGACGGATTATATTATTTTCTAGAATTTCAAGCATTCTGATATTTGATTTGGCTGCTGCCCGCCAGATGGGGCATCCATAAGTAATTATAACGGACGCAAGATTGCAGTGTAGACAAGAAATTTGTATTTCCTATTCATTTCCGAATCTCGTACTATTAGAGGGAAAAGTTTTCTTGAGGCTGCACAAAATTTAGTTTTTATTGTTGTAATATGATTTTTACAGGTTACTTTTTCGTCTAGTATTACGACTAGATATTTCGCTTGCTGAGACCAGGGGATAATTTGGTTTTTAATTTTAACTAATTTTGTGTTTTCTTCTCCGCTTGACGAAATACACTGCTCCTGTTTTATTAACGTTAAGGGCAATTTTCCACATAATCAAATTACCCCTCCCAATCTACGTTACGTGTAGGCATGTGTTGTTGCAATTAATTTTAAAAATCAGGATCCAATCACATTAACCTCGATTTACGTTCCCCCCACTTCTGATACTTCTATCTTCATATTTGATATTGAAAATTTATTGCAAATCAGTCCCAACTAAATACTCTGCGGAGATTACAATGCGCATCATACCTCCTGGGGTTTCAATTATGATAGTCCAAGAGGAAACTCCACTAAAGTATTTGCTCTACAGGCGGGACTTGAAATCCTTGCACTAAGCATCCCAACTAGATTCGGCACAAACTCTGAAAATAACATTGATTTCGCTATAGTTAAAAATTTTCTCTATCCATATGAAATTCATTCCATTTCCGAACTCAGATCTGACCATAATCCAATTACGCTTAAATTCTTTCTGCAATACTCGATCCCTATATATCCTGGAAAACTAAAAACTAATTGGAAAAAAATTAAAGATACTCTTAAAAACTCTGAATTTATTAACTCGCATTTCCTAAACACAGCGGAGCAACTTCATGGTATTGTCTATAGACTTGAAGATGAAATATTTAATGCCAAGATTTCGACTTCTAATCCAGTTAAAGAAAATTACATCTATCATGATTATATACTTAGCGAATTGAATTCTGAGAGAAATCTTGCCAGGAAGATGTTTCAAACCTACCATGACCCAGTCCTAAAGAGAAAACTTAACAAATTAAACAAACAAATTAAAATACTTGATCAGAAAATTGAAACCGATGCCTTCACAAATGAGATTTTGAATGTCAACGCCACTGATGGCACGGTTTGGAAATTTGTGACCCCCTTTAAAAAGAAAACTAAAAGCATTCCATCTCTTAATGGACCGGGAGATATTGCTAACACTGACTTAGAAAAAGCAAACTTCTTGGCCGAAAGCCTTGAGACACAGTTTACTCTAAACAATATTACCAATCCTGACACTGAGGAATTAGTCGCTGACTCTGTCATGCGCTTTCGCAGCGAAGCGAATTCAGTCTGTAAATACTTTGATCCCCTCTCCCATCTGAAGTCCTAGACTGCATTAAAAGTCTAAGAATTAATAAAGTCCCAGGCATCGATGGAATAAACAATAAAATGATTAAAAACCTGCCCTTGAATACTATCTTAAAAATAACCACAAGTATCCATGAGATTATGACCTTTGGTCGTTTTCCTACTAGGTGGAAATCAGCCACTGTAGTTCCAATTTTAAAACCAGGGAAAGACCCCACAGATACAACCAGCTGTCGACCTATCTCCTTATTACCAAGCTTAAGCAAGATTGCAAAGCACTTGATCCTAAAACGACTCAATAATTATCTTAAGGAAAATAACCTACTTTGTTCTGAACAATTTGGTTTTCGTGAAAAACAATCTACCTCGCACCAACTTATTGGAGTCGTTGAATATGTCACAGAGGGGTTTGCGAATTAACAGAAAACAGGGGCTGTATCCCTCGATATCCAGAAAGCGTTTGACAGGGTATGGCAAGATGGACTTATCCATAAACTTATAACATACAAGACCCCCTCCTACCTTATTAAGCAAATAGATATTTATTTACTAGAACGAAAATTTACTGTTAGAATCAAGAATGAACTCTCAAGCACCAAAAACATTAATGCAGGCGTGGCATAAGGGTCGTAAATTGGCCCGACATTTGCCCTGTATATTAATGACATTCCCAAACAATTCAATATTTTATTATGCATGTACGCAGATGACACAGCAATACTTGCCCGGAACAAAAATCCCAAATATATTCAAATTGCTCTTAATCGCCATCTTAAAGCGCTTGAGGACTGGTTCATTAAATGGAAAATAGAAATCAACGTCTCAAAAACTAAAGCTATTATGTTTGCTAATGCGCGTAGTTACTCCTGCTTTCCCGCCATTAAAATTAATGACAGAATTATCCCCAGGAATGTAAGTATTTAGGTCTTATTCTAGATTGCAAATTAACTTGGAAACCCCATTTTATCTACCTTAAAAATAAATTCCGAGACACTGCGCGTAAACTTTTCCCATTATTATCTTCGAAATCTAAAATGCCTAGGGAAGCGAAGTTACTTGTTTACAACACCTATTTGCGTCCCATTCTAACTTATACCTGTCCGATCTGGGTTTGGCCGCTAAAACCAACATTAAAATCATTGACGTTCAATATCACTCAGTAATTCGGTCAATCTGCAATGGAAAATGGTATATCTCCAACACCGAAATTCGTAAAGCACTTAACTACCCCTCTCTAAAGGAATACATTGTTAAAATTGCAACAAAATTCTTTAATGCTCTCAACACGCACGAAAATGTAGCAATTCAACTTATTCCTAATTATATCCCTGATCCCAAAATAAAAAGACCGAGAAATATTCTCTCGCAATACTATTGCACCCTCTCCCCCTCCACGCAGCATGTTTACATTTCTTAACGAGCATTACTTGTACTCACTTTCCGACTTTTTTCTCTCACGGAGGTCCACGTCCCTCTCCTCTGCCAAACACAGTTAAGCTTTCACAGTTTCACTCTCCTCCACTCCGTCTCAAGATCTTCCCTGCTAGCCACCTGTTTATCTCAGAACTGTTTCCAAGTTTTCTCATATCTACCGTGCGAGGGCCCTACCTTCTAAGAAGCTCCAATGTACGCACCCCCGCCCTGCCTCTC
>BGPR01018074.1:0-31404 GCA_013235015.1 Araneus ventricosus | reverse complement strand
CAAAATCAGCACATTGTTGCTAGATATCAGGCTCTCAACAAGTTGGTATCAGCAGTATGCAACGATGTTTCCCAGTACAGTGCTTTTTTTAACAGGTTGCTCTATCTGACATTGAAAAAATATGTGACATAAACAGATAGAGAATCGTAGTTTGAGAAGAGCGTAGCAGAGAGGACTGTTATATACAGTGGCGATTTTTCACTGCAGGTGTTGAGGCATCACTCAGTGCATCGGGCCTCAAAACCTATTCAGTCTATATCATACTAGCCGAAGATGAATTTTCGACATTGGGTAGGGGAGGGCCTCATAATTTTCTGCCCTCATACTGACAAAATCACCGCCAGTGGGTATAGGATGATTGATTCAATGAAGAAATACTGACAAAATTCCCGTGCTCTTTAAGATCAGTAAACGTTATTAAAATGGACATCATTGGTAAAATTGTTAGTGACGACGAAATAACACTTCATAGATGTTTTGAAGCGTTTCTCAGTGAGAATACAAAAAAAAAATTTGGGGAGCCGTTTCGTATCATTCTTTTTCAAAATATAAAACAGAATTGCTAAACTTAGAAAACTGACCCTTTTACTCTTTCAATAAGTTAAATAAATAAAAAATGTCAAAACATATGAAAATAAATATTTTATTTAGGTTGAAATATTATTTATTAAAGTTCAGAATGAAAGAAAATGGAACAGATAAATCATAATTTATAAAAATGACACCTTACAAATTACAGCATGCACGCATAAGATAATGTAATGAAACACATGATCTGGCAAGTGACGGTAATATTTTGAAATAATCCAAAGCCAGAGACTGCTATTATTACTGAAAGATCAGTCTTCAAAGTTGTTATTAGTGGATCTGGATGTATCAATGGTTTCTAACATATATTAGTGGATTTCTTTTCTCAGAGCATGAATAAAAATTTAACTTGCAGTTGGCATGCATTTACCGAAAGCAATTCAATTTAGCTATATAGTTTTAATCAATTGTGCCTCAAGGAACTAATGCGCAAATACAGTATTCGTATAATATTTTCTGAGAAATATTTTTGTCTTCTTTTATTTTAAGCAAGAAATAAACATCTTCATTGATTATTCAAATAAACGTAAGAGAGTTAAGCTGCAGATATTATCAGTCTCATAATAAGATTATTAAAAGTCTGATAAGATCACACACCCAAACATTAAATTTAGTCTATAACGTTTTCATCTAAACTATATTTTCCCCTGCCTTTAACAAAAAGAAAATATTTTACAATGTAAAAAATAAAATTTTTTTCCACTTTCTTTAATTTTTATTTCCATGTACGTTATTTTTTCAGTTCAGAGTGACCTAAAAATAAATTTCCGGCTAATAATTATTTAATAAAATGATAATTATCTTTCGGAATGAATTTTTTCATTGTAATTTTTATGAATTTAAAAGATATTTTTCTAAATGTTGTAATAATGAAGTTAAAATCTGTTCTAGTCTAAAAAAATTACACTTAAACCTGAAAATTAATTTTTTTAATAAAAATTAAATACATATATAATGAAATAATTGTAAAACTGAAATTTTCGATTTGATCTGAAAGATAAAACAATAAAAATAATGCATCATTTTCATATACCTTAAAACTTGCTCTATTTTTTGACAAAAATTTAATTTTACTCTATTTTTATAAATGAAAAATGAGTAGATGGAGATTATTAATATGAAAGAAGTTTACATTAATATCATAAAACTAGTTGAACGTGGGTGAAATGTGTTGATTCAAGAACACTGTTCAACTATATATAAATAGCAGATTTTCTTAGCTTCCCCTAGGCTTTCAATTTTTTTATGCTTGAATGCGGTATTGGAACAAAATCTATTCTACATAAACCACAATATCTATTTTACGTAACCATTCGATATGGATCTTTAAAGCATTGAGGCATTGAAAAAAAATCTTATATCACATAAATTGTATTAAAAGAATAGTACTTGAAACATAATATAGCATCAAACCAGGCTGAAATTAAACAAAAAAAAAAAAAAAAAAATCCGACACTGCAATTCTTCCGGAAATATAACCTCAATGCAAATAGCATTAAAATTCCCCACACCACAGGCGAGTTGGGGTCTCAGACCCTGTGCCATCTCCAATTTGCGGTAAGTACATCCTTATCAGTCTTCATTGTGTTGACCTGTGCTCTCCCCGGATAATCAACCAAGATGTCAAACCAAGAAAGGGGGGTAAGAAATTCGGAAAAGTACATTTGTTACACTTTAGAGACAGTTCACAATGAACGTAAAATTCAGTGCAAACCGATTTCGGGGTGTTTTCGACCACACGTTGAAATGCGTGTTTAACGATTTGGGGGTTGTCCAAGGTCAACGTAGAAATACGTGTGAAACACTCAGAGGGTTAAGAAACACTGTGGCAAATTTTAAAAAATTCCAATATTTATTTAAAGTTCTTTATTTATTCAAAATAAAAGATCCAACTGATTTTTAGTTCGAGATTATCTCAATATGGTTCACGATTTACCAAATCAGGTTAAAATATCGACATTCCATTTAATATCTAAACTGCAGATTTAACTGAAGTTGTACGGAAAATGACAGTCTGTACGCTTTTACGCAGGTTTGATTCATAAAGAGGATTTTAGTATTTTCAGTTTTTCTAATTTACGAATAATCTAACTTCAGAGGAATAATTTGAATTCCACGGAGCTTGAAACTGAAAAAGGTACACTGTCAACTAAAATGTCTCATGTTCATCCAATCGGTTCGGCTGCCGAAATGGCATTATGCACGGGGACATGGGGCGGCGTTCTGTCAACTAAAATGTGAAATTTCAGTATCATAGTATTTAGAGAATGATTAAAGTATTTTTTTTTAAATTTTACCTTACAGAAAAAAGCGTTCTACGACTGGTGTGCATTGGTTGGCGAACATATGTTGGTAAGTTTCCTATTTGCATGATAGTGAAGATATGCCTGTTTCCATTTCCTAGTAGCATCTTTATCATGACTGAAACAAAGAATTAGAACTGAAATAAACAAAGACGACTTTGAACATATTTTTTCGTTTTTGTTTGTTTAAATTTCGAAGCCTCAGTAGAGCAGTAGGCAGCGCGTCAGTCTCATACTCATTCGAAAGAGTAATCTGTTCTAATTACTTTTAAATTTCCAAATTTGCTGTGGCGGTCAAGTTGGAGGTAGAGAGAGTCCGGGATTCAATTCCATTGAGAAAATTACGTTTAAATGGATAGACTGCATGGCAAACCTGTCTCCGGATTTGCAGTTCAAAATTTAAAGCATGGAGTACAGACTCAAATGTGGGGAACCTCATCTGATCGTAGTTTATGATTATAAATTAAGCCATTCATATCTCTTCCAAAATGGAAATTTTGGAACACGGCAAGGAGAAAACAATCGTGAAGGTCGAAAACCTATGGAAAATAGCATAGCGGCTGGGAAAACCTGGATTTCCAACCAAACCAATTCCAGGCCTTCTTTCGCCGATTCTTTAGGTGGGACCCAGATGCGTGGGTAGCGGCAGATCAAACGATATGACTAGATTAGGATTTCCGGAGGAGGCTACCTTTATCGGAATTTCCGCTGAGAAGCGGAAATGGGGGATCGAAGAGCAGTTGTAGAGGGTAGATTAGATTACCCCCGCCCTGGCCTAGGCCGTGCTTGAAAAATGTGATACATCTTATTTTACAATATTTTTCTCTTTTTTTTGTGACGGGAAACATCAGTTTCACTGAACGACGACAGTAAGTCTAATTCTTTAATTAACAGTTCGTGAAGAAGTCCTCGCAATGAGATACGAATATCGGCATTATTTATCAAGTCTTTTAAACTCATTGATTGCCATCCACTAGGCTAGTTTTTTATGTATGATGTCCAAATTTTGCACTCTTTAATTACGTGAAGAACAGATCCCGTTTCTTGGCCGCATGAACATAACGACGTTTTCTCGAAGAATCTAGCCTGATGTTCTTTTAAAACTCCATGTGCCGTCAAAATTTGATTTATGTAGAAATCGCCATATTGTCTATCAACTTTAACTTTATCTATTAGGTTTTTGGTCCATCGCGCATTTTTTGAATCATTCCAACGATTTTGCCGCAGGTCCTTTATAATTTTGTTTCCTTCATTTCTTGTCTGGTTCCTAGAGGGAACAAAACTAATTGTTTCATCTGAAATCAATGTGGTTGTAGAGGGTAGAGAAGATCGCTCTCCCCTACTGCCAGCACACTTTGGAGCTTCAGATGAATGACGTGCCTTATTTTTCGACTTGAATGGGTGGAAAAAAAACCAGTGTTGGGACAAATGGATGGAATGGAGTACAGATGAATTGCCTGCTTAAGGTCCATCCGCAGGTTGCTTCAAAGTGGGTCAATAAATCAGCAATTCAACAAGCAAGAAACATTGTTACATCAAGAAAAGAAATTATTTAATTACAGTTTACATTGTGATTAAATTATTTCACCTTCTCCCTCCAAAAACTAATTAGGCACGTATTGTACTTTGCATGTCGCATTCGCAGAGTAAATTCCTTAAAAGGCTATGGAATTTCTCTGATTAGCAGCCAAAACAATCAGTAACCATCTCAGTAAAATCCTGTCTAAATCATATCAGATGCGTTTTGAGGGTAAAGTATGCATGCTACTTAATGTCACCTTAGCGGTGCGAACGGAGCGCTAAAGGTTGATTATTTTGTTGAATTTAAAAAGAAAACGTGCAAATAGACGAAACTTTATTCTTGCTTTCGATTTGTGATGGATATTGTTTGCTATTTGTTGTATATCAGTTGTGGAGTGCAATTTCTACAGACGGATATGAGATAAACAATCTGAGTCTTCTTAAAATAGGGTTTGTTACTAGTAGAAGGATCGCGAAAACTCTCCGTGGGCTTTTTTTTATACAGATATATCAGGGCCATGGTGGCTTGGTGGTAAGATCCATGCTTAGTTTCGAAAGCTCATTTCACCATAGATTCAACGGATTCCACAAATGTGGGGTTATTGCAAGCTAAATCTGATGCCGCGAGACAGTCGTCCCTCTGGTGTGGCGCTGAAGTTTCGAGAGGAAAAGAGAAAGTGAGCCAGGTGTCGTCCTCGTCATCCGACCACAGCTCAGAATTAAGAGGTCCACCAGAAATAACCCTCGTGTGGCTTCCAAAATGGGTCATTAATGTGACTGAACAAAAACCTGTCGGGTCCTTAAATGTTTATTTGAAAATTCTTTTGAAATTTCATTAAAATTTATTACATAAATTTTCAAAATCGGTTTCTTTTCAGTCACCATTAATTCATAGCAATAATTACCACTGATTCATTATGAATAATTTTCTTTTTTAATTTGCAATTTGGAGTTTCACTAAATTTTTTTGACGGAAAAAGGTTGGCAATGTTTTTGTAAAACCATAAATGTGTGGAAGTGTCACACTACTGAAGAAAGTTTAAGAAACACAGAGTCACATGATTTTTCTATACTGGATTTACTAAATTTGTTTTTGACGGAAAAAGGGTGGCAATGCTTTTGTAAAACCATAAATGAGTGGAAGTGTCACACGAGTGAAGAAAGTTTAAAACACACAGAGTAACGTGATTTTTCTATACTGAGTTGCTTCAACTTGGGAAGAATCAACACATTTAAGATTGAAAATGGAGATGAACAAGGTAAATGATACTGTTTTTATTAAAATACATTTTAAATCGAAAGAAAAGGTAACATATTTAAATTAATTATACAGTAAAGAATTTTGGTATAATAATATTTTTCTTGGAGTTTTTAGTTTTAAAAATTAGTAAATATTATTAAACCATCTAGGATAATTTCAGATGAATAAGTTGATTCAAATAATAAAAAATGTTTCTTGCATTTCAGCAACAAATTTGATTTCAGATTGATGAAACATTTAAATTTCTTTCAGGAGGTTTGCAGAGATCAAGTATCGGAGATATGTCTCAAAGCAGAAGGGGCTGCAGTAAGTCAATTTATACTCTCTCATCAGGAATGAGATCTTAGGCCCTCAGCAATTAGTATTAAATAAAAATTTCCTCTTGCATGTCAGAAAAGGACGCGAAGGCAACTCTTAAGAGATCACACATTAATTTATTTTGGCGGAACCAGCACAATACACAACAAAAGGGCAGGAACGAAACGAAAGTCATATACAACAACACATACCAAGACAAGCGTTAGACAGAGAATGAAAATATATAGAAAAAACCCGTTATTGTTACTGTGTTATTGTCTCTTTGACATTGAAATATTCAATGCGAATAGATGGGATAAATATTTTCTAAGAAATGACGGAAGCCCGTCTTTTTCAAACAGCCGATGATATTAAAGGCGTAGGACTACTTGACTCGCGTGAGTCTCTTGCGATTTTTAAATTTTTTTCTGTAACTTCTGTTGTTACCCTTTATCTCTAAAATAAGACATTAGTTATATTTTTAACATGTGTAGTTACCGAGATATAGAGGATCCCCCATACAACGTTTCTTATGGCGTTTTGGCGTGTGAATCAAAATCCTTCCCGAGACCCTAATGGGAGGAACGTTGTCCTGCGTTAAAAAAAAACAAATGAAAATAACATAAAGAGAGTAATATTTCACGATTATGCACCAAAATTATAACTTATATAAAGAAAGGAAACCTCTTCGACTTTTGGTTAGTATTGACAAGTCTTCATTGACGTGTCGTCATTGTAGTTAGGAATCTTCATAATTTTACTATTCTGTGTAAAGGTCTAATGAGCATTTATAGGGTTTATGTCCATTTGTTACGGGAGGATACTTTAAAAATGACAAATTTGAGGTTTTTATTTTTGTAGCTGTGGATGATCCTTTAAAGCACATTTTACGCAATATCTGTCGCAATTTCTTTGTTATCGCTCTCTTCTATTTATATCGAAGTCGGATGTTGTTGGATTTCAACTAATCAGTTGAAGAAACCAACAAATGGAAAGAATTTATACTACTAATAAAGGAGAATGTGTCTGTGAGTTGGTGCTCTACAGGGCAGACCGCTGGAACTAGAGCTACGAATTTTGGCACAAACATAGTCTAGAGGGTGGGAATGTGCACCTCGGAGCCTTTTTTCTGAAATTGTAATTAACTAAAAATTAAGCGAAATTTTGGAGTTTTCCCTTAATAACTTCGGAACATATCACAGCACAAAAATCTTTTTTACGCCATCTGAAAGCGCAAAAAATTACCTTTTCAAAGATATGAATTAACTTGCCGTACCTGCAGATTCTGCCACACATTTTGACATTTCTCGCTTCCAAAGTGTTAACTTCTAAAAACGAGACGCACTTCACTTTATTATTCTTACCACGTTAGCTGATGCCATTTCAATCACACCTGCGATTCACACCTGCTGTCAAATTAGATGACCCATTCTCTGTAACTGTTAAAGGCATCAGAGAAGGGATCAACTAATTAAATAGAAGGTCCAAACAACAGGCATGAATCATGTAAGTGAATGTGTTGAAATGTTGATAAAAGGAGTTTTTGATTAGAAGGATTATAAAATTATTCACTAGCATTTAAAATGTGCTTTCTCTAATTTTAATAAATTTGAAAACAAATATATTTTGGCATAATTTACAACAATACTTTTCATTGTTGCAACGGAGAGAATTCAAACCGTTTTCATTGTTTAACAAATATTTATTTGCATGTTTGTACTTCATCGTTGAAAGCTAATGTAATATTTTAATGTTTAATGATATATTTTAATCTGCTGGACTTTATGTCCATCTAACACGCTGCTGGACGTAAAACGTGCCATGTCATTTTAAAATTAAAATCAAAAGCATAATTTGCAAGTGGAATAAGGAAGTGCAGTTGATGCCGACAACGGGCAAATGTACGTTGCAGACAGTTACACGACTCCATTAGGGACGTTCATGGAGAAAACGAACAGAACAAGGTTACTGAAAGAACATGGGTTGAATTTCTATCAAAATTTGAAATTTAAAATTACTTTGTTAAGGAACCATGAATATCAAATAATACATAAGAGATTTAGTTGAAATTCCCGGCGAACAAGTTGATCGCCGAAGGCGGCTAGTTTTCAATATAAAGATCGCACAATTAAACAAGGGTAGCAGAGCCGACTGTAGAAATTTTCACGCCTGTCTTTGTAATGATACCAATTTCGTTGTTGTACATTGTTTTCTCCAATTTTAAACATTTCAGAACTCATTTTAAAATTGACTTAAACTCAATTTGTAACAATGCTTGCTATCGTTATAAAATCAAATTCAAATTAATTTATTGTTTCATCAAATCCTTTATTCGCGTTTTTTCACCACTGTTTAATTTATGATATTAAAATATTGCCTTCTTTGGTCATTGACTCCAAGGTAGACTTCTTACTTCCGCTGTTATTTCGTGGTATGCACTTAACTTTCGTTTTCATTTCGCAGCTTTTAATATGTCCTTCAAATATCCAATGACGTTAGTTCAGTTACTGCGAGATGTTTCGTTTAAATTTCACAAATTTTTGAATGATCGTAAACAGTGTGCAACGGCGAAGCGACCGGACAGTAAGGGAAGCATAGATGTCGCAGATGCCACTTTTAGAGGCGCCATGGAGACAAGAAATCGCTGCATTTATGCCAGTTTCAGAGGCGCCATGCAGACAAAAAATTATTGCATTTATGCCAGTTTTAGGGGTGCCATGGAGACAAAAAAAGTACCGCATTTATGACAGTTTTTAAAGCAAAATATTATGAGGGGGCGTAAAAGTAATACCAGGCCCTGAGGGACAATTGCTATAGTTAAGCAGATGAGAACTAGGGTAAAAAAAATTATATTCCTTGTGCGCCACTTACCCACGCTGCGCCACTGACCATGATGACAAAACGTTAATAAGTTTGTGTTAGTTTTTAAAGTCAAATACAATAAAGAGTCGAAAAATACCATGTCCAGAGCACCGTTTACGCAAGTTAAGCTTCTTATTATGGTGGGGAGAAAAAATTATAGTATAACCCGAGCGCCACTTACCCTATGTACGCCACTGTCAGTATGTAAAGTCATTAAAGATTAACCGACTCCCGTTCCTACCGAAGGGAGAACTTAGGGAGAAAAAGAAGGAATAGTGCTTTCTATCAGGTACACAAACACTAGAAAGTAGAGAATGTTTGAGGGAGTTGCATGAAAGGCATGATATGAAAAAATGTATGATATGAAGTATTTCTGTTGTGTCCGTAGAAATTATAGGGATGGGAAGATGGCATCTCAAGGTTTTTCAGAATCGTGTGAAGTGGTGCAAAGTACGGAGGCAAAGAGAAGAAGTTAGTTTAGCTGCTGACCGAGGAGTCAGAGACACAGGAGCGGGCAGAAGAAAATGTTCGAAAGACGTTTCAGTGAAAAACTGTTTAATTAAGTTCAAAGTGTTAAAAGCGCTTAGATTTGAAAATATTTCTACCCCGAGCAATGTCCGGTATATAAGCTCGTTCCATAATAAACTAAAATTTTACGAAATCTTTTGTTGCCTTTCATCACTTCGTAGTAAATATTATTTAATACTGACAATTTAATATTGTCAGAATCATTACTAATGAATTGTTAAACATTATCAATTCTTGACTCTTCTTTTTCTTATGGGCAATGCAAATGTCGAAATCTTTACTGTTTATCCATGTCAACATTTAATTTTTTCGTCCTTACGTAAAATATTCCAATTTGAAGTGAAAACCATTATATCTATTCTTATGTTTAGTATAGAAATGGTTTCAGAATTTTTGTGAAATCATATTTTATTACACATCAGTTCATTCTCAATAAAGTGAATTATTTTTTCCTATTTCAGGATCAATTTGCAGCTATATTTGCTAAATATAAAGCTATGGGGACCTGCACTGACATGAGTGGTGTACCCGAAGGGATGGTGCCCGGTGATATGGGACAAATGGTGTCACCCTTTGGTTAACAAGAATTCCCGCACGCTCTTAAAGCGAGGTTTCTCTCAATTTTGTTAAGTGAAATTTGAATAAAATGCTGCAAAATGTAAGTCTTTTTTAAGGCAAAAAGAAATTAGAATACAATAAAAGCAATAGCAAAAAGCAGAGTGAATTATTTCTAAATGAACACTTGAGTACTTGAGACATCTTGATACGAAATTCATGAAAATATTCGTTGTGTTCAGACACAAGGTGATTATTACGAAGAATACAGGTGGTCATAAATTATTGGAATCATCGTCATTTAAATTCTTGATATTTTATTTTAACGAGGAGACAATCTAGTTTTCCGTATGATTCGTTTAAAGTTACTGAATGATGTACAGGTATTGAAGTGAGAACTTTACACATTATGCAGTAAGACACCTTTTCAGCTTCTCCTTCTAGATTCATTGGTCTCCACTGAGACGGATCATGGTCAGTGGTGAAAGATAAATTAGCTATAAGTTCTAATATCTATAGAGTATAAGAGCGATTCTTTTTATTTTTGAATCACTTGAGCACTTTCTTTTGAAATATTTATAAATTCAGTACTAAATTATTCAACTCAACTTGTGCAAATTTTCCTGCTTCAATGTTTGATTCTGGGCTTGGGTACAAGTACAGTTTATTGTTACAATTTTATTTTTATAGTGTAGTATTGTATTTTATATTTATTATTGTCATTTTACTCAGAAATTGATTTTAAATTCTAACGAAATGTATTTTATTCCACACTTTACGAAGTCCGATATGATTACTTTATCGGACTTCAACGGATACAATTGCTTATATATACCTTCTTCAACGATAGGCGATTATTTTAAAACAATAGAATTACGTTAACGACATTAAATTTTTGTAAATATTTGTGCTAGTAGTTTTTAATTAATTTCTAGCTATTAAAGGTAGTTTGAAGGTTAATGGCTTCTATGTTGTGAAACCGAAGGCTGCGGTCAAGTAGCAATAAAGCAGTTGCTTGATTGCAAAAATGCAACTACTGACTGGCTGTTAATTTTTAGGTAGTCTAGAAAAGGTAGTGTGAATTAAAATTGTATTTTTATTTGTATTCATTTTTAGCACCAATTGATCTGTCATAAATATCATATATTCCCATCTATCATAATGTTGCTGCAAATAAGGTTTCTTGACTGCTGAATTCAAAATTCGAATATTTTAACTTATTTTCATGAATCCCCCATTTTAACACAGGTCTACATGAATATGGAGTTTGCAGAATGTCATTTTTGTTGTTAGTAAATCAGACACTTTGATCCCAAAAATGGTGTTTGTTTTTTCCATCACCCACACATTGTTTAGAAATCAGAAAGGGATAGGGGTGACAATTTAATAAAATTAATTTGTTATATTATCATCTCTTGCTTTTTATTTTTTTTTATATCATTGCGTCGCACTAGAGGCAAGCGAATTCTTGTGACTCGTACAACGGCTACTTTGCGCTTACATTTCTGTGGATGCCCGCCTCTTGTTCCTCGCCCCCGTTGAATGAGGTTGCATGTGTACTTCTTACTGGTCACTTTTATTTCTATGGATCAGCGTGGTGCTTCACGTACCGAGGATTTCATCACGTTACATTTGAGCATTTAGAGCCCATCAGTTATACACACACGGCAGTTAAACTTGTCAAACACCATTATTCTACTCCTTCTTTATTGCCGTTCAGCAGTGCTCTGTTGGTCTCTATTAGCACAAAATATTTTGCAATATCCCCTCGATGTTGCTACGATGTTCTGAATGCCGCACAGCATTATGAAGATATCACATGGATATTGTAGGCATCTCGTGAGGTGATAAATGGCTTCTCGTTCTGTCTAGCCCAGTGATCCCCTTTCTACCTTGAATCTGGACTCGTCTGTAAGGAGAATAGATTTCCAATACATATTACCTTGTCCAATCCACCCGTTCTTTAACCTAGTTTCATGCAGTATTTCTTTGAGTTCAGTTAGAAGGGTGAGAAGTTGGTATTCCGTATGTTGCGTCCTATCAAAGCTCTAATTTGCGGGGTGACTATAACATATGTTATGATGTAACTAAAAGATAAAAGGCATGGACTGTAGATGTTGAGTGCGGTGAGAACTTTGACGAAAAATGACGAAGTGATGATCCATAATAAGGCGGTTCATTCTAATTCAGCGTTGCATCACATACCGTGTCTCGATCAAATCTCGTTCTGGCGGGCTATGACTCGCGCAGTTACCAAATAGTAACCCCACTTCCGGGGGGTTGCCACATTTGGCGAGCACAGTACTTAACACCATACAGTCTTCAAATACGAAGACATCTTTACAGCATAGGAGTTGAGGTTCTTTCTTGTCAGGAACGAGTTGAAGCCCAGAGGAGATTCTGTTCCTTCTCGCAGACAGAGCCAGGAATTGATCTTTGGAAGATATTGCATTAAGAAACAACCGTTCTTGAAATATAACTTTCATAATGAAATGATGAAGCGTTGGATCATACTGCGAGTGACAGTAAGCTGTCTAGTAGTCCCAGCTTGCTGTAAGCACATTTGGATTCACTCTATCGTCTTTCATCTTTACAAAACGAGTAAACAACTTCTCTTCCACCCAATAACAATAATTTGAATGTTGAAGATTAAAATAATTCTTTTTTCGAAAAATTACAAATTTTAAAAAGAAATTTTCATAAAAAAATCTACTTTTCATATTCAACACATTTTTTTTATTAAACAAAATCGAGTGGTAAGTACAAAGTTTTTATGCTATTATTAAACTTTGTCTTTATGAAATTTTATGACGTATTACCTTTCATAAATATTCATTTTTATCGATAAATTGATTTTATTTAATTAATTATATATTATAATAATAAGTGATTATTAATTCTACAAATTAATTTTTCTCAATGATCTTACAAGAGTATCACTTGTAAAATATATTATCCATAAAGTTATAAGGTAAGAAATTTTAATAAAATAAAGTCAAAATTTTATCTAAAAGAGTGCCAAACATTAAACTCGTTATTTGTTAGTTATCTTTGTGATGCCATGATGATAGATGCAGCACTGCACAGAACGTTTTCAATGCATTCATAACCAAACTTTGTGAAAGATAGATCGTAGTATTGAACGAGATTAAAACGAGTGTTACCTACAGTGATAAAAAACCAAATATGATTTAAGTTGAGAAAAATTTAATATGATCTATGGATGATGTGTCATAAAATGCAAGGCTGAAAATTAAATCTACATTTTGAGGTAAAATGAAGCGAAATTAAGAAAAAGGACGAGAAGAGTCAAAGACAACTCTACAAAGTAAACTATGATTTTAATTAAATTTATAATTATATGCTTAAGTATTTAGAAATAAATGAATGCTTAAAAAATAATGATATAAATAAAACAGCAAAAAATACATTATCAAAGGCATAGCAACGAATTTATGATCGGGACAAAGCTACTTAGTGAAGATAGAAATAAATGTTTTAGAAAAATAATAAAGTAATGACAAAAATCACAAATGAAAGATTAGAGACAAAAAAATGGCGGAACTCGGCAGTGCACTTTCTCAAGAACCATACACTACAAGAGTTCAAAAAATCAGGATTTTTTTCTTCAAGAGGCTATACTGCCTCTTTAGCCCCCAGTGGCCCGAAAAATCCCGATATGAAAGATTGAAGAAAACTGAACTTCAGAATACAGAAAAAACAAAAAGCGGGGGCTAAATCTTTCGACGTTATGTCTAGCCTCTTAGAGAACAAAATCCTGATTTTTTGAACTCTTGTAGTGTGTGGTTCTTGAGAAAGGTGCTGCTGAGTTCCGCCATTTTTTGTCTCTAATCTTTCATTTGTGTTTTTGTCTTACTCTTCCATTGTTATTTTGGTTGCTTGCATTTTGCGCTTACTATTTCAATGATTGTTTTAAATTTTGGATTCTTATTGTTTGTTATTACTTCGATTTCTGATTGATTTGTTATTAGAAAAATA
This sequence comes from Araneus ventricosus, assembly GCA_013235015.1. Classification (NCBI taxonomy): domain Eukaryota; kingdom Metazoa; phylum Arthropoda; class Arachnida; order Araneae; family Araneidae; genus Araneus; species Araneus ventricosus. The sequence continues at coordinate 17,490 of BGPR01018074.1, read as the reverse complement.
AGTGCAAGCATAATTATCAAAACTCAAATAACGAAACATGATAACTTGCAAATAAATCTATAACAAAGTTACTAAGTAGAAGTGATAAAAAAAAAAAAGTGGAAATAGAAAATGTAAAATGAATATTTAAGAATAAATTGAAGAAAAATAAAAGCCATATTGACTTAAAAGTATAGCTGCGTTTTGACATCACTGATATAGTCATTTTCGCTAGATTTTGAATAGAATCAATATGTTTCGAATAAATGCCGCTAATTCTTCACTGAAAAATTTTCAAAGAAATGCCACAATTACCATTTTAAAAATAATATTTCATTTTACTTATGTCGTGTATATGGTTAAAAGACGATACAACAATAAACGACAGAAAAGATACAATTTTATAATTTTAAAGCTAATTTTTGAATGCTACTGATTACACATTCAAAAGTTCAGTTTATCGTAATAACATATTTACTGACCCTTTTATTAGTTGGAACATGTTGTTTTCAAAATATCTGTGCTAAATTAGTACAGTGGAACAGCAAGAGCCTAAGATTATTACAACGCAACGAAACGAAAAAATTATAAGTTTGAAAACAATAACAATAGGATTTGAAGTAGTTAGAAGAAATTTAACTACAGAGTAAGAGATTCTGAATGGAAGAACATTTAAAATTATTAGAATTTAGCAATAATTTGAATTCTAACTTGATCTTAAACAATATCATAATTGAAATTTCATCAACATGATAATTTATTCTAAATTTAAGGAAATCTAGAGAAAAAATTTGGAATCAAATTTTATCTCACAGAAAATAAATTGATAAAACGAAAAGAGATTTATATATCAGAATAAAGTGCACAGTGAAGCTAAGAATAAACAAAATATTTCAGTTAGTGGAAATATGTAATTAAATTTAGTATTATGATTATGTATTTAATTGATTTTATGTCGGATTCTCATGTCTGCGAAAGGAAAATCTGTTGATAGTATCGGTTCTTGTTTAATATTTAACCCTACAAGGGAAAGAAACAAATGCACGAAACAAGATGTTATTGGAGATCTTTTACACCGATTGATAGTAGGAAAACAATCACAACTAGAATTTAAAGCCACCAGTGAAGATTTAATTGAAAGTGTTAGAGTAATTTTAAGCAGGAATATTTTAAATCATTAGAATTCAGAAATAATTAGAATTCTAAAAGTCTGACCTTCCAGCGATATCATAATCCAAGATTTTTCAAAGCAGTTTCATTTATTCGAATTTAATAAAAAATAACCAAAAGAAAAATTTCACAAGTAGTTTGAATCAAAATTTACATATTGCCACCTAAAGAAAAGAGTGCAGATCAAAGTACAATGCAAAGAGACACTAGACACGAAACAATTGTTGAATGAGTGAAAAATTGTAATTTCTCTTACGATTATAATGAACGCAACTCTACCTGTGGACGGTAAATTTGTCGATGGTATCGGTTCACGGCGGATACTTAGTCCCAAGAGGGAAAGAAACAAATGCACCAAACTAGCCATTACTTGCTATCGCGTAACGAAGTTAGGCCACTTCTTTTAGAGAGAGAGAAACTAAGCTACTTTTTCAGATACTTCATTCTTTGTTTACTTGAAATATGACGAGCAAGATAGCAGAATATCACACGCTGAGGCAAGATCTGTGCGGTTTTTCTTTTTTTGGTTTTTGCATTTATTTTAGCTTCGAGCAGCAGCTGCGGAAAGCTTAATTCATGTGCTTATCATACAACGCTTATTTTATGATTACTGATTTCTTGATATAGTAAGCTCTATTTAACAAGTTTGCGATCAAACATCAGGATCTAAAAATAGGGGGCAGGAGCGCTTATGAGATTGTGTTGCAAACTTCTGAAATCAAACAAAGCGTGATAGTAGGTGAATTCAGTTAAGCTTTTCAGACTCAATAAGTGGAATGAGTCAAGATTGCCAATTTAATTCGAATAAATGATTTCACTTAATTTTTATAATAAATTATAAGTATAAAAACTGATCTCTGTTTATTTATTGTAAATTAACCCTACACTTTATATTAAAGAATATTTGCTTCACCTCTATTTTTGTCTTTTTAAAATTATTCTTTAATAATCAAACAATTATTTCATTTTTGAAGAAAAGCAAAATGCTTAATTAAATAAATTATAGTTTTTAAGATTAATTTTAATGTAAATATTTAACTAAAAATCAAATTTTAAATATGTTCTTATATTTCTTACACTCATTTACATCTATTTAATTAATTGCAGTTTAAAAAATAAATATTCGAACAAAATAATACTTTATCAGCTTATTTTTTGCCTACTTGGAAATGACTGTCATAACTTACGATGTTCTGCTCTAGAGTAAAAAAAAATCACACTAATTATCTTAAGACTAATTTATAGTTTTGCTTTAAACTGGGAAAACCGTGCACTCTTACTTAGCAATTTTTTGGGTGGTAAAGTAATAAATAAATAGTAAAGTCTTTTTTTGTTGTTTTAAAGAGATCCTTAAATGAATTTACTTGCCATGGCGAAGCTTTATTTAAATAACTTTTTATTTTTACTGTCATCAGCAATCTGTGAGTTCTCTAAGCATATTACATAAATTAGATGAAAATTAGTATTTGAATTTCGCCGTCTTATTTCCATATATTAGTAAAATGAATTTTGCTGTCTTTGTGCAGGGTGATACAAAACATAAATCATAAATTTCGTGGAGAAATGATAGAACACACAAACACATAACCATATTCAATATAGATACAGAAAATCATGCCCATGTGTAAAAAGATGCATTTTCAAGATATAAATAGCACGCAGTTTCTTTATCATTGACAGTTTTGATAATATAATTTTTTATGTACCGATTACTTTTTGCAGATGGTCACCAAAATTGTGTTTTATGAAAGTTTACCTTTTACGCCCAAGAGAGCAGGTATTTGAACTGCAGAGCGAAATGTACGTAACGTTTCTAAATTACTTCACGGGAACATGTTGCCTTTATAGAAGAGTATTAATAATGAGAACTCATTTTTCCTTGTATCCAGCCCTGTAGCGTGATTATGATGGATCCTATTCACCACAAAGACAAAAAATAGCGTGGCCGATAATAAAACGTTTCGGATGCGAACAAAGATTATTTCTCTCTGTAATTCAGCGTTTTTCATTGTATTATAAACACGATCTCTTGTTTGTTCATGACATTTCCCCATTTAACCTGCCAGTGGCCGCGATTACGCAAATTTTACGACAAATCGTGTATCGTATTACACATATATATCGTGTTATCTTACAAAAATAAATGCAACTTTTTTTTATGTTATCTGTATTCATTAACCTAATAGTAAACAAAGATTTTATATGTAAAATTGCACTTAAATATATGAAATAACGACATAAATATGTAATACGATGCACAATTCAAGTATCTCTTGCAGACGCGCGCTCTTTGGAAGGTTAAAACTAAGCAACAAATTTGTTTAACACATTCATAGCTACAGACCAGATATCTCGTCCGGTTAACCTGGAGTTTACGGTACGCACTTACTTCGTTCTTCTTAGGATCGCCAAATGTTTGCCGCCAAGAACGGCGATGAGAGAACATTTGTTTTGGATGCGTCTAGATGTTTTTAACGAATGACAAGTGATGACAAAAATTTATTTTTTCATCGGTGTTTTGCTTATCAGCCTATATTGCGCCACGATCGATTGGACTGTTTTGTTCAACTCTTCGATGCAATTAGTCGATAAATTCGAATTTGAAGAAAACTTCATTTAGAATTCTTCGGATGGAATATCGTTTCAGCACCGTGCATGTTATCCTGCGTGTTCGTTTCTCAATGAATAAGCGAAGCTACGATTATTCCGCTATGCTGAAAGCAAAGCTGCTGATGTTTTTTAAGTTACAAAACTTACCCGGTACACGCTTGAAATGCCGCAGGCGTTGCGTGCGGAAATTCTAGTTTTGGGAATTTTTTTTAAAAACCTAGATTCCTAATATTCAATGAATAGTTTTCTGCTATGCTGAAAGCGAAACCGCTGATATTTTCGTAAGTTAAAAAAATTTGTCCGGTACACACTTGAAATGCCTCTGGCATTGCGTGCTCAAGCTCTCGTTTCCAGGTGACGCATGCGCAAGAGAGCAATAAAAAAGGCACTGCACATCCAAAACAGTATTTGGAGACGGCACATGAAATTGGGCCAAGAAAAATTGGCGAGAAACAGGTGCGTACCGTAAACTCCAGGTTTACCTCTCGTCCTTCAGGAATCTTCTCTGCGCACTAGAATTTGACTTGCATAACAAATTTATTCAGTTAGATATGTTAATAGACGTCCGCAAAATGCGTCTTTCTTTTTTTGACTTATAATTTGTCTAGAGCGAGCGCGGTTTGTTTTTCTTATAGCTTGCATCTAATTTGCACATAGCGATGAATGTTAAAACTCTGATTTTTTTCTCAACTTTATTAATTGTATGAAAACCTGTAAGAGACAAATTGAGTTGAAGTGAATGAAATCAATACCGATTTAAACATCTAAAGAATATGCTTTAACGTAAAGTTCGAAATCTTTTTAGCGCGCATTACAAATTCAGAATAAAGAGAAATAACTCAGGATTCAAATCTAGGGGAGAGAAGCCGAATTTGGACCGGTATCATAACTTCAATTCTATGAAATATTTGGGCCATTAAATAAGCAAATCGTGGGGTTACGATGCAAATGTGGTGCACAAAATCATTTTGCTAGAAAGCGCTACAGGGTTATAGTTGGAGAACAAGTGTTTAGATTTAGGAGTTGCTAATTAATTATTTAAACAAACGACAAAAATCCCTTACGCTGTTCTAAATTAAGTAGGAAAATGTGTTATTACATCTTCAGATTGGAAGTTTCTTCAGCTGTAATTTACTTTAATAATTTTAAGAAATTAAGGCAAGGTTTTAAATTAAGGTCAGGGGAATATTTTTTGTTGTCCTCCAAAGGTTGCCTAGATTGGACTACAAACGGTTGCCTAAATTAGACTGCTTAAATCAATGGGGGTTATTGACATAAAATACAGTAATAGCTCAGAAAGCAGTTTATCACTGCTAGTAGTCCTTAGAAATTGGAATAAATCAAAACATAAAAAATTATAATAGGACACTAAAACCATCAAACGTTGAATCAAAAATTATTAAAACTAAGGATCCGTATAATTTGTGAAAGAAGGGACAAGAGGAAGGGATACAGTGCATAAAACGTCACACTTGTGTTCCCGCAATGCGTGATGGTACGAATTTGGGGATCAAAAATATTTTTGCTTTAACCCTTTCGCGTTCATTGGTTTCGCAGTGCAACCACACATTGAGCATTTGTTTACTGCGAATGTCATTAAAATTCTCTCTCCGTCACTTTACATATCAAATCATGGTGCTCATACGTCAACATGAATTATTGCGGATATGTCCCTGGATTATGAATCTGGTTAACTAGATGCCTCTCTAATAAATCTCTTCGTCTCATAAATTCGAATCTCTAGTCCGAAACCTTGTGGCATGATTAGCATAATAGCATCGCCCGTCTTGTTTTCGACCGGCTTGACTGCATCAGCCGTTCTATTCTCTGCATAACGATTTTTACATCACGCACTTTTCAGAAAGAATGCTAGTCTCAAAACAGTATCATTTTAAAGAGCACTGTTTATTTTAAACTGCGCTTTTTTATGATACTACTTCCCCATCGTTACTAAATAAGATTTCCAAATTCATAAAATTTTATCGAAATAATACAAAAGGCGAGATACTTCAATAAACATTTTATTATTTATGTCATGCGAAATTAAATCATTCGGAAATAAAATCAGGTCTTTCTCGGGATTAGAGAAAAAAAGACTCAAATTCGTAAGGAGCTGTAGGACATTTAACCACGAAGAGTCATCTCGTATGCGAGGAAACACAATTACAGTGCAAGAAATGTCATAAATGAACTCACACTTGTGAATCTGAGAATCAAAAACCATTTTTGCTTTAATTGTGCTTAAGGAAACTATGGTACAATCTGGGAAACCGGCTTCCTTAATTGGATTGACGACAATATTTTTAAGCTAACTTTTCCCTATTTTAATGTTTATTTCATAAAAATTAATTTTCTTTATATGATAAATAAACCAGATTCCCTTATTGAATAAACATTTTAGAGAAAAGGAATTTTCTTCTTGTTATCAACTAAAATCACAAGCAATTTACAATATAAGTATCTCATGTTTTAAATTCATCGTAATCAATTTTTGTGCATTCTGAAGATAAACCGGGTCGCACTGGTTTGGAGGCAGAGTCTCGACATTGGAACGAAGACTTGCGCGTTTGATCCCACATAAGATCAGTTGCATAGGAGGACCTGATGAACGTAAATTCGTCTAGGTCAAACGTCCTTCAGTTTGTGTGGAAGTTTTGGAAACGGAAAAGGTGTCATCGTCGTCGTTTGAACACGGTTCAAATATACGAAGTCGGTTCCAAATACTAGATTGTTGGGTGCCGTTCAAATAAGAAACGTACGAACCTTCCAATCTTGATTTACTGAATAATTAAATAAGTTAAGTCCAGGACGGCTTGCCCACTAAGATCTAAAATCTTACCACAGCTACACAAGATGACTGATTACTTGACTTGGCTAGACTGTAAAAAACAAAACACTACAGTAAAATTAAGTAGAGCTTATATACACTTTCCGTGACGTAAACCCATCATAGTCAGCTGCTAGAAATTCGGAAAACTGAATTGTTGCCAACCTAAATCTTAGGTAGCTTCAAAATGGGAAGTTATCGAACTTAACATCAAAAAATGAGATTCACTTTACTGTATTATTCTTAACACGCTGGCTGATGCTGAAGCCATTTGATTCACCCCTGTGAGTCATACCTTCTTCCTAATTAGATAATCCTCTTCTCTACTGTAAATGAAAGTAGTAGAGAAGAGCTTGTTTAAATAATTAGAAGATCCAAATCACAGGTGTGAGTCATGGTAGAGAACGTATTAAAATGTTGGCCGAAGGCAATTTTCGTTCATTTTCAAAAAATCATTTACAAGAACTTAAAATGTTTTTAATCATATAAAATAGTTCTTGATTCGTTAATGTTTTTTCGTTTCCGGAGGTTTAAATGTTTTTCTTTTTAATTCCTTGAGAAAAAAAAACTGAAGTTTCTTTTCGTAGATAATGAAAATACCGGGATGTTATAATCAAAAATGGTAAAAATTTTCCTTGTCTATTTACAGTTTTCGTCGCCGAACTTAATTTTCTTTTGATTTTAACATTGCGCAAACATTGGAAATGAGAAAATATCGTGATCGAAGACAAATGTATTAAAATCGATTAAATGAAAGAATACTGTGCGTGTAATATTGCAATAATAATGCTCTGTAATAAAACACACTTTTAATCTTGCAGAGTTTTCTTAAATCATTGAAAATAAAGTTACTTATTGCAGCTGATGTCCCAAATGTTGAATAAAGTTTTTCTTTTTCTTTTCTATCTGTCTTCGAAAATAGAACGGAAAATTAATATGATGTTCGGGTTTGGTTGCCGTGACAATTCGCAAGGTGAAAGTTTGACAACATATTAATGTGGTTACGATTTCCAACAATTATTGGATTTTTCTCAGAGCATTACACAACATATATGAGATGCAAAGAAACCCAATTCATAATGGCAAATCGTCATTCCTCATTTCAGTGAATGAAAATTATAGGAATAATAGGTTTTTGAACCATTCTTCAAGCAATCGTGTATAAATATGTCATAGGAAGATCATAATATAACCCCGAAGAAATATCTCAGGAAAAATAAATTTCACCGCAACAGAAGTAAGTTCTCCGCACAGTTGAGGCAATGAGAAATATATCCTGCGATCGGTATGGAAACGGAACTTTATTTGTGAAAAGACACCAAATTGAACAGAAATCATCGAAATCTTATGGAATGCTGAATATTGTTCTTCTCATTTACGGAATCGGAAATTCCCATGATGTGTCTACAATTTATAAAACACTTTATAAATTCCATGCTCTTTTCATGCATTTGATGCCTGTTTACATCACTTCCAGGTATATTTTATTGTGCTTCTATTCTCCAATAGAATTAGAACTAGTATTCGGATGCATTGTATCTTGTGTTTTTCCTTTTGCTTTGCATTATAGTTTAATTTCAATGCGGCACGATCTGAAATGTCTCCTTAAACATTACTGCAAACTCGATTTTTTTCAAAGATAAAACAGCAAGAGTTGCAATGAAAATTAATGTTGCCATTGCAACTATTCTAATGGTGCCAATAGTGTTGTCCATCGTGTTTGCCCTGTCAATGGTGCCTGACCAGGCTTTCTCCCGCTCTTACACTTACTTCATAGACATAAGAGACGAAACACTAGAGATGTCACTTCGTTTCGTTGCAGTTCACATGATATGCGCTTATCTCTATACATTTCCCTGTATAATTGCTGTGATGTGTTCAGTAATCTACCATGAATTCAGCCAATTTCTTGACCGATTTCATGAAAGTTTAGAACGACATTGCTCATCGCTCAGTCGAAACAAAATCTTGCAGCACATGAAGATGCACACTGCGCTGTTCAAGTTAGCACATCATGTTCAGGACACCCTCTCGTCGCCTTGCTTCTTCCTCTCCTGCACACAGTTGACGGTTATGTGTTACACCATCGCCTTTATTCGTTCTCAAGCAGTATGAAACCATTCCTGTTGCGTTAATATGCAGAGCACTTATGATCCTGTTGATGGCACCCGCTTCCGTTATAGCAGTTGTGTTATATGCCACGAGAATCAACGCTTGCTGCAAAAAATAGAAACGGAAATCAAGTTGCTGAACGACAAACTGATCGTGCATGGCCACTGCGATGAAGATACTCTTTGTTACTTGAATTCCATGAATGAAGAACATTTTCCAGTCATGTCGGCGTGCGGCGTAACGGAATTAAAGCCAAACGTTACCCGAAGAATGTTCGGTTCACTCTTTTCCTACAGTCTGTTAATCCTAAATTTAAAAAATTAGTACTTTCATTCGGTTGTATTACATCTTTTCTCATTAATTTCGTTCTGAAGGAAATAATCGAATAAAATATCTAGTACGAATTGTTAGAAACTTCTTTTCATTTAAAAATTTTTACTGAAATACTTTGTCGACATTAGTACATTGCCAACTTACTCTCAGTTTAGAACAAATACCCTCTCTCTCTCTTTTCCTTTCTTCCTTCCTAAAAATTTCTTGCATTATAACTGATGTGTATTATGAAAAGAATTGGAAGAACAAACATTTTTTTAATTAAGATTTTTTAAAAATAAATTTATAATAGTTTCTCTCTGACAATTTTGGTAAGTTTTTTTTGGCTGAAGTTCTTTTAGTGACTTTTTTATAAGAAGAATGACGGACTGCGAATATTATATTTCTTGAATTTAATGATATAATTTTTTAATTGTCTTGTTCTCTTCATTAGAAAAAGAAAAAAAACCGAATAATGAACTCTTTTAAAGAAGTGTAAGTACAGGAAAAATGAAAAAAAATCTTTTTATCAATTTCTATTAACCAGTAAATGAAAAATAAGAAGAAAACAAATAATTGCGAAATAAACAATATAAGAGAGTTCCTTATTAGATGATAAAGACACGTTATAGGTTTGTTATTTAGAAATTTACTTCATTTGCGTACTTTATCATTCATGTCCCTTATTATCACACATGTTATTTTTTAATATATTTGTACTATGGAAAGAATCTGATGAGCCAAGAGATGTTTTAATTAATTAATTGAGAATTTTTAATCAGTTTATAATAGTTTCTGTCAGACATTGGGGTGAAAGTTTCTGGATTAGCTTCGTTTAGTGGCTTTTTAATAACAACAGTGACTGATTGAGAAGATCGTAATGCTTGAATGTAATAATTTGAATTTTTTTGAATGTATTGCTAACTTCATGAACAAAAGGGCAAAATGAATAATAAATTCTTTTAAAGAAAGTGCAAGTAAAGGACAATAAACTTTTTTATCGATAGAAGATAAAAATTGATTGCAAAACGAATAATGTAGGAAAGTATTGATCTCATTTTTCATTACCTAATAAGCCGATTGCAGGAACTTATGATGTAGACGACAAACAGGGTTGGATTTTTTGACACTTTCGTACATTTGAATACATATTCTAAGCAGCTATGGATTTGTTGCGAGTTTTAAGGTCTATGTCTACATAAAGTCTCCACAAAAAGCTTTTAAAATAAATTATACTTTATAAAATTAGGAGGGAAAAGAGCCTCAATAGAAGTTATTTACTAAACAGCAGCCAACAGGATTCCGAACAATTACGTGGTATTAATTTTGAAGGAAGAAAAGAATACAAATTAGTTGTAGAAAGGACTGAATCAAAACGATTCCGTCGATATTATTTTCGATATTCGTCAATAATTTTACGAATTATTGGACTTTGAAAAAATGTACGTTTTCTAAGATTTTACAAGTGAAGATCTTGATATTTTTGTTTTAAACTTTATATCTGGATTCTGGACCTCCCTATTTATCTCCCCTGAAAGTTTGGTGTTTTTGTCAACATTGGAAACGATTTTATGGCCTTTTAAAGCTTGCCGTCGAGTGAATCAACAAGATGGATGCTGTTTCTGCGTGATACCTGGAAACGCCCACCTCGACTTCAACATCGTTGCAAACTTTTTACTCTATGCAACATTGGAATAAACATCGATTGAGTTTGTGGTTCTGAGTGGTCTCCTGGAAACGCCCACTTGTCAACATCGCTCGCAACATCGCCTTGTATCTACAACATTAGGAAGAACATCGCTTGTGTTTGAGTTGGTGTACTTTCGTGTTCCTGTACGAGATTTTTAACGTATAAGTGTCTCCCGAGATTGCTGATTCGATTTTTGAATTGATCTGATGATGTCCCATTCCCTTGTTTGGTGATTAAAACTGATTTTTCGTGAACATCTACTTGGACTTCATCATCGGTTGCGACCTCAGTGAAACTTTTGTTTGTGTCTCCATAACATCGGAGTGAACATCGACTGTGTTGGTGTTGGTGTATATCTGAGTTCCGGTACAGGCTTATATATTAAAGACCGAATTACTGCTGATTTTACTGCCTTGTTTGCTGAGCTGATTTGCTGACGGTTTGTGCTTATTTTTAACTGTATATATTGTGTGTTTTATTGTATATTTTATATTGTTTGAATGATTGAGTGTGTTGGGATTGGATTGAGTATTTTAGCTTTTAGTCATTTTTGACTTTTATTGGGTGTAGTGTGTGTTTGTTGCCCTTTCGGGGGCACTTTATTTTAATATAACTATGGTTAAGAAGAGGGTAGCGAAGGATAAAGCGGGAGAGGGTTCCTCTCAGTCTGGTAATGATCAATATGCAAACGAATTGAGAATAAAGATAGACAGATTAAACCCGGGGGATTATACGGATGAGGCATTCCCAACTATTTTAGAATGGTTTAACAATCTAGAAAGGTTTTCAACTGAAATGGTGGACAGTGGATTAACGTATGGAAAGATAATGAGAAATAACTTCGTTAAATGCCACTATAGAGAACTTTTACCTATCTTGCAAGAATTGTGTTCTGAGATTAAAAAAAGGGATGCGGATTTATTCGATCTCAAGTTCTCTTTGTCTGAGTCGGAGTTTTCTCTTTTGAGGGCAAAGGTTTGGACCCTGGAGAAGGAGAATGCCTCCCTCCGGGCCAAACTAGAATTAAACACGGATATAGCTCAAACTATTAAAGAAATCGTACCTAAAATTGAAGAGATTAAGAATCATAATTCTCAAGCCCTGAGGGAAGAGCTTCCCTCGATTATTAAACAAGTTGCGTGCCCTGACATTAAGTCATCCTTAGAATCAGTTAACAGAGAAATTGTGGCAGAGGTCAAAAAGAATCGGGTGGAGGCCAGATCTTTCGCACAGGTTGCCTTTCAGGCTAAAGATATGAGGCAAGGGCCTTCACCCTTATTAAAATCTAGAGATCCTGAGGGCATTCTACTTGTTAAACCTAAGGAAGATACTCATCGAGATTTTGAAACCAACAGGAAAATTATTTTAGATACACTCCAAACCCATAGCCCGGAGGTTCGTCTACGGGGTGTCAGTTCATTGCAGCTAGTCATTGCATCAATGTAGCTCATTGCAGCTTCCCCCGATGATATCACTGCCATCAAAGATACGATCACGGAAAACTTAGACAGTGAATCGATTAAAGCTTTTGACTTAATAACCCCAAATAGAAGGTCCCCTCAATTTATTTTATATGGGGTCCCAAAAGATATAGATGAGAAAGTCGCTTGTGTCTGGCTTTTTGGCCAAAAATATCACTCTAGCCGACGGAAATAACAAGCCTCAGTTCAAATTGGACTTTAGTATCCCAGCTAGAGATAAAAGATCTAAACATTGGGTTTTATCGATCAACCCCAGGAAGTACGATGATTTTAAAAACAAAGAAGGGTTATATTTTCATTTTACTAGATTGAGAATGACTGAATTCGTTTCTATTAAACAGTGCAGGACCTGTTTTGCATTTGGACACACCACTAGAGGATGTGATCCGAAAAATAAACAGCTATGCGAAAAGTGTGGGGAAACTAGAGATGAAAATCATCGCTGCAGGGGAAGCAATTGTCTCAATTGTAGGGAATCTAATAAGAAGCTGCGTACCAATCACAAAACTGACCATGGTTGCCTGGATCGTAGTTGTCCCTCACTAATTAGACAAAAAGAATTGGTTATGAAAAAGACTGACTATGGGTACTAATTGTCTAAAAGGAGTTCAGATTAACGTCAATCACTGCCTGGCGGCTCACTCGGGGGCCTTCGTGGTCGCTAGGGACCTGCAGCTAGACTTTTTAGCCATCCAGGACCCCTATTTATATAAAGGAGAACCCCCCAAAACCGAATTCGGCTGCAGGACTTATATGTCTAAAAGTAGGAAATCTATAACATATGTTTTTAATAAAAATTTTAACTCGTTTTTTAAATTTAATACAACAAACTCTGTGGTAATCGAGATTCATTATGGCGATTTTATATTGAATGTTTTTAATTGCTACTTCCCTCCTCATGATGACATTGTCTTATTGTTGGAAGAGTTTAAGGATTTTAAATTCACCAATAGTTTTAATCTATTAGTAGGAGATTTCAATTGTAGGTCCTGCAGCTGGGGCTATGACTCTGACAACTACCGTGGTCGAAGATTGTCGGAGTTCATAGCCTCGAATTGTCTACAAGTATGTAATATAGCGGATTACGGACCAACATTTATAAATTCTAATATTTCGGGGTTCCCTGATCTCACGCTAATTAATACTTCTATTAGTAATTTTTTGAAGAATTGGGGTGTCCTGGACATGGAGTCCCATAGTGACCACAAGTATATTTATTTCCAACTTAATACAGATAATGTTCCGGAAGCTGATTTTTTCTTTAAATCCAAGTATGGACTGGGCAGGTTTACTAATTACATTAAAAAACATCTACCCCGCTTGAAATTAAAATTGATTAATAGTGACAATAAAGTATACCTGAATGCTCTCATAAAAGATCTAGTCGAAGTTATTCAAAAAGCAGCATTTAAATCACTTAAGAAGAAATCGAAGAAGCTTGCCCAGAGATTCAGCTTCTGGAACGAGGGCCTCCGAATTAAACGAAACGAAGTGAGCAAACTTTTTAAATCTTATATGAGACTAAAAGCCAGTGCATTAAGTGATGACGTAACCTTAAAGGCCGGGATTGTATGTCGTCGGGTAAGGGCCGAGTATAAAAAGTTGTTACTATATACCAAGAGAAAGGCCTGGGAAACATACTGTGTTAATTACAATGAACGATATGGGACCCTTTTTAATATTGTATTTAATAAATTCGGCAGCAATAATGAAATCGCCGTAAATCCAAATAACGATCCCAATTACACAGTTAAAGACAAAATAACATTTATAATGAGCGATTTCTTCCCAGGCCAATCTTCGGAAGAATGTCTAAATTACATCCCAATAATCGGCCCTACCGAGCCATTAACTATAGAAGATTTAGAGCTAGTCTTTGGGAATTTAAAAGGTGGTAAGGCTCCCGGCCTAGACAAAATAGATTATCGCATGTGGAGAGCGGTTTTTAACTTGGATAAAGATTTTATATTGGATCTTTTTAATTTGACTTTTAAATTGAATTACTTTCCGCTTTGTTTAAGAAATGCCAGGATCTTCTTCTTGTTAAAAGATGGCAAAGATCCTGGCTTATGCTCCTCGTACCGGCCAGTATGCCTTCTACCAACACTGGGTAAAATTATCGAAAGATTATTCGCCTTTAAACTAAATCGATGGCTAGATCGCAATAATATTATACATCATAACCAATATGGCTTTTTAGAGGGAAAAAGCTGCGATCTAGCCATTACGCAGATTGTGGAGACTATAAAATCTAGAATTGCTACTGAACATCTTGCCCTCGTCTCCTTGGACATCAAATCTGCGTTTGACAATATGAACTGGCCGGCACTTTTTAAAATTTTATCTGAATATGGACTTCCGAAATTTTTTACTAATTTTCTATTTTACTATTTGGACAACAGAAAGGTGTTTTATGTGAATGATATTTTTAGCGTTTCGAGGCAATGTTATAGAGGATGTCCCCAGGGGTCAGTGATCGCTCCAATTCTGTGGAATATTTATATCAACTCGATTTTAAACAATAATAATGATGGATTTTATATACAAGCATTTGCTGATGACCTGGCACTTGTGGTGGGGGGTCGGATGGCCAGAGAGTTAGAAAAGAATACCAACATGGCCTTGGAAAAGGTCTCAAATGGTCTAGACTCCCTGAAACTTTCACTTTCTATACACAAGTGTCAGGCCGTGGTATATAGGAGCATTATCTCACAAAAACTCTCCAGGCGTAACTCGACAGTTTTAAATAGAAAACCGACTTTTAAAATTAAAAATACCTCGAGAAAAGTAAGCGATAGCCTAAAAATTTTGGGGATTCATATCGACCAAAAGCTTTCGTGGACCACCCACATTAATTCACTTCATAATAAAGTTTTAACCCTCACAACTAATTTTAATCGCATCATAAAAACTGATTGGAGTGTGGACAAGAAACTAATAAAGTCCTGGTATCTCACTACGATTGAGAAGTCCCTGCTCTATGGCGCTAGCGTATGGGGCGGGGCAATAACCAAAACCCAGGCGGATCGATTACACTCCATTCAGCGGGTATTTTTAATCAAGTTTTTAAGGGGCTATCGCACCACTTCTACAAATGTACTGAATGTTTTATCTGGTATCCCTCCACTACATATTACGGCCGAGGCCGAGTTTAAGAAATTCCAGATCTGGGTGAGACGCTCTAATACCTATAATGAAATAATTGACTCAATAGAATTGGATTCTAACATAAACATTAAAAATATGCCCTCAGACCAAAAATTTATTTCCCCACCCGAAAAATTGGATACTCCAGATTTTGAGGTATACACGGACGGGTCCAGGATGGAAGATGAAACAGGACTCGCCGTGTGTACCTTTCAAGAAAATAACAATATACACAACTTTTTGTTTAAACTTAAAAATTATAATTCCGTTTTCCAGGCAGAGCTAGCAGCTATTAAATATGCCGCTAATTGGGCTTTTAACAACCAATTCAAAATAAATGTTTTTACAGACAGTCTTTCGTCTATAATGGCTTTAAAGAGCTCCCACTTCAGATCCAAATTCGTCAACTCCGCAAAACAAGATCTTTTTAGAGCCAAAGGCTTGGTCGGCCTTTCCTGGGTTAAAGCCCATGTGGGTATCCCGGGAAATGAATGGGCCGACCAACAAGCAAAACGAGCAATCACGACAGGTGAGGAGTTGACGATACCAGCACCCCGCTCATATCTAAATAGAAAAATTAAAGCTTACATCTTTCACAACTGGTCTGTATATTGGAACAAATACGACTCGGCCTCAGGGATCAGAGTTAGGAATTTTATTGGTGCGCTTAGTCCCAAATTTTTAATTGAAAATAAAATTTTAATATATTTTTTAAGTGGGCATGGTCCTTTACCCTATTATCTATACCGTTTTAAAAAGCTTAATTTCCCGCTCTGCGTCTGCGGTCAGGTGGGCGATGCCGACCACTATGTTTTTATTTGCTCGCTCACCAAGGATTATCATTTACCAAAACCCGCAGACGCCCATAAAAGAGCTTGGTTCCTAAATTTAATCAATAACAAACAGGCTATCGGGAAAATGTCGGAAGCTTTTAGGGTTTGCTGGGGGGTGTGCAATTCCCTGACTTCACCTGGGAACATTTGATAATTTTATCTTAAAACTTGTTAATGTGTTTGTTGACATTATTTTAAACTTGTGTATAATTGATTTTAAGTATGTTACTATTTTTATATTTATCGACCCGGGAGGTTGGGTGTGACTTTTCGAATGGAGTGGGCGAAGTACGTCGGGAGTCTTTGTACTCCTGGTAGGGCCACCCTAGGCGTGAAGGCCACTCCATCACGTCTACTCTTCCTCTTGGATTAATTTTATTATGCCATCCTTCATTTGATCTCATTTTTGTATATATGGTGGTTCTTTGGGTCACTTCATTTCTCTTATTAGATAAATTTTATAAGGATTTTAAGCAAAGAAGTTTTTAATATATTATATGTTGATTTTAGTAATATTTAAATAAAATTTTTAGTATTTGTAAGTATTTATTGACTGCTATGTACAGCTTTTTAAGTAATACCGCTCTCCCATACTCACCTCGAATACCTGGTCAGTCCTTACGTTCCGGGCACCATTATCTGCAACCCCTGCGGCTATATTAGGGATTCTTACCCCGCTATCATCCTGGTGGTGTGTCACTTCTGCTTCTATGGTGGTTGATCAAGCTGGTCTTTTTTTACCAATTTATTATATGGGACCCTAGGGAGTTCAGGGACCTCTTAATGTTAATATCTGATTGATTGAGCTTTGATATCTTTATTGAAATTATGGTTGGATGATTCGAATTCTTGTTGGGTTTGGATGTCTTGATTTTAGGCTCTGCGCTGCTGCTCTTGCTTCGCTTTAGCCATCTTGGCTTTTAACTTTTTTTATTGATTAATATGTGGTAACTCGGTTTGATTTTTATAGATTTTAGTTTTGTGTTTGTGTGTTGTGTTGTCCGTGTGTGTGTGGTGTTTGTAACATTTTAATATAGATTTTAGATTCCAGGGGTTGATGGACTGGTTGAGTTTTGGCGATCTGGTCTTTTTGATTTATCTTCATTTCATCATATCTTATATTTTGTCTTTACATGATGCTTGGATGTTTGTTGAAATAAAACTCTTTTTTTGGTTGTGTCTATTTTTTACACCTATTTCATCTGTTTATATTCACACATACATATTTTAACGTCCCATTTTTAAAGGATAATATTTTAAAAATCATTTTGCCATCAACCAGATTTGCCATCAACCAGACTCTTCCCTTGGCTATGTTTTATATTTATT
>BGPR01018073.1:0-21693 GCA_013235015.1 Araneus ventricosus | reverse complement strand
AAAAAGAAACATTACACCATTGAAAAATAGTATATTTGTTACTCAAAAAATACTACCTTTCCGTGTCGCTGAGGCCCAGAAGTAAGACGGATGCTATTTTTCTACACCTTTTTATACGTGTCGGCGGATCGATGCAGTAAAGACAGCTTTTTCTTCTGAAACACGTCTAGCTTCATGCAAAAAGGATCAGAGCTGTAATGCCGTTAAGAAAAAAAACAGTAAGGAAAAAATGCCTGTTTTTCTGTAAGTAACAAATAGATCTCTCAGAAGTTGCGCATTGTTTTAAAGATGATATTCTGGAATATTTAAATGCCGAGAGAATAAAATCCAAGTCGAACTTGTCTTAGGTATTGTTTATCAGAGGCACATTTAATTTTTTTTTCATTGAATATTATTCTGAAAATTCTCAGTACTTAAATCTAAAGTAATGAAATATAAGACCTTTGACCGCACATCTACTCGAAAATTGACCTTAGAAGCTTCCGCCACAGTGTGATTGAAAGGTAACACAACAGGCTTGCCTAACAAAGTAACATTTAACCCAATTGTAGAGCACAAAACAGTGCAGAGATGGATTTCTAATTTTTGCGAGTGGAATTCGCTCACAGCAAAATCGCTGTTGAACTGAAGGTCAATTTTTAAAGCAAAAATACTTCCAAATGGGCAACAAAAGTTTCTTCTAAGCGTGGAGTTTTATATCTTCTGCCAAGGCATTTTTTGTGCATTCCTTGCATCTAAGAGTGGTGGACGATATGGTCTGCCAAGGCATTTGTTGTGCATTCCTTGCATCTAAGAGTGGAGTACGATATGATATGCCATTTATCTGTTGATTCCTTGCTTCTGAGAATGGAGGACGATATGATCTGCCAAGGCATTTGTTGTGCATTCCTTGCACCTAAGAGCGGAGTACGATATGGTGTGCCAAGACATTTGTTGTACACTTTTAGCACTTTTTTGCATCATATTAGTTCATTTCCCATAAAATAGCTACGGGCAGTTATTAAAATCGCTAGGTTAAGCATCTGTAGTTTTTTAAAGTAATTGCAATTTTTAACACTAAGAAAAAAGATTTTAAAAATTAAGACTAGTTCTTAAATAATGAATTTTTTGTCGCATTTTTTGGTGTTTTTATAAAGCCAAACATTATTAACCGTCTGACTGCTTATCCGCGATTTACGCGGGTTGGAAGCAAGTCTAGTTTCTCCTGCATCCTGCTATTTTCGCAAGCTAATGGGTTTACTTAGTACTTTTAAAACGTTAAATCATATCATACTAATAACGTCTTGCACGCAAATAACAATTCGCTTGGTTCAGCAATATTTGAACATGTTCTCAAACTTGTTGCATCTAAATGGTAATTAAAAAAATCAGCACTCAGAGGGTTAATGTTAAAGCAATTACGTTTTAGTGGTGCAAGAAAAAAACCTTGAAGGCTATTTTATATCAGAAATGTTTCTGGCAATCATGCCACATCAACGAAAAACCGATTCTTATTTACCTTAATATATATTTTATACGATTTACTCAACATTTAGAAGTTCTCATATTTAAAATATTGTTCTTGAACTTTATAATTTCATTTACAATTATTTGTAAGCTTGTTTTTTAAAGAATTGGTAAATATGATAAATATTTCTACACGTCCATTTGTTGATATTTTTTTTTCCTTTTTCAAGAAAACACAGCAATCTGTTTCCGAAAATCCTCGATTCTGCTTTTCATTTCTTCGTCGAGTCAACATCGTCCGATCTCAATAATGAGGAAGAGAAATGTTATCTGCTTTCTCTATTGCGTTATCTTTCCTCGCTCAGTTGAAAAACAAGATTCTGTTGAAAACAAGATGGAATTCAAAGGTGTTCAGTGTTTTATTCACGTCACTGATGTTCTCCTAAGAACGTACGTCACTTTTGGAATTTTTTTTCTTCAAAGAATTGTGTGTCCAAGATTTATAGTAACGATAAGAACTCTAGGCAAAGTGGCATTCCTACCCTAGAGTTGTAATTACGAGCCTAGAAAGAGAGCTGAGATGAAAAAAATACCTTCTCTAAAAATATCATAGAAGAAGAAAACCGAAGAAAGTTTTAAATGGTTTCTCCAACAGCAGATGTTCATTTCTTTCAAGCTTTCTACTTTTCATTCCGAAGAATATATCTTTTTATATTTGTTTTTTTCCAATATGCACTCGGTGGTATTTTTAAATACTTTAGTAAAGCAATCTTATGAAAACCAAAAAAAAAGGTTTAAATGGTTTCTCCAACAGCGAATGTTCATTTCTTTCAAGCTTTCTATATCTTTTTATATCTGTTTTTTCCTATATGCACTCTGCGTTATTGTTAAATACTTTAATAAGACTATGTTGTGAAGGCCAAGAAGATCTCCGGTCAATACTATATATCTCCAAGAGGATATATGCCTAGAATTCTTTAATTTTTTTCTCTGTCTCTCTGTGTCTTTTGAGAAGATATAATTTTGTACCCTTAACAAGAATATTACCATTCTTTAATAGGGACAGCTGATTAAAAAAATGAATGTTATTAGAAGACACACGTTTTTTCGTAAAACGGAAAACTTGGGTAAATTCTGAACTTCAGTTTAATATGTTCGTTTAATTTCATTTTTTGCTGTGTTGAAACAGGACAGAAATATGCGAATTAAGGATACAAAAATGTAGTATTCTGCTGTCATTTTTTGTTTTGTTTTCTGTTTTGAATCCCTGGATAGATTTTTAATTGCTGAATAAACCGTAACGTGGCACCTGTTTAACTGTTTGAAATAGATAAAACTGATTGTGGGAGGAAGCTCAATACAACGCGTTGTGTATAATTTAGTAGTTTAATACTCCTTCCATCCGATTTCCCTTTAACCTCCTAATAAAGGAAGGAACAAAGTCAAATTCGGGAAAAACTCGGTTCAAATAGTTGGTCATGAATCTTTTAACGGAAGAAGACAGCCACGTTTCCTGATTCACCCTTTTCGATTCTTGTTTCTCGAACAAGTTTATTATACTATGCTACAAAAATGTAATGTCGCTTTCCTTCCATGCTATTCTTATGGTTAGGAACAGAGTTTCACAGGGGTACTTATGGAATGTCATTGGCTGCTAGGTCTGACCACCGACCTTGGCGAGAAACTTGGCGGCCATTTTGGCGACGAATTTGGAACCTTTGGCGACAAAAGAAAGATACTCAAAAATGCTAGAATTTTCGCGATTCTCATAGGTCACGAGATCCGGAATTGTCCAGAGAATACCATGTGGCGTCAAATCCTGTCAGGATGACTATAAATACACGGCAGTACGGATAGATAGGGAACGTCTTTGGAGTGCGAACGCCTTTGAAGAATCACTTTGGAATTCCGTCTGTAGTGAGAGCCAGTGATGTGGGGTGGGTAAATACCCAGTGGGTAGGTAAATATTTTTTGGGTATATACCCGGGTATTTACCCAAGGCCTGGGTAAATACCCAAAAACTGGGTATTTTGCGAAAAAAATAAAATTCGAATGCTGATTCACAATGAAACATACAGCGTTATATAAATACCTCCTAAAAAAGTATTTGCAAAAAAAAGTATTTGTGAATGGTCATTTAAAATTAAACTTAAAATTTATAAATATCCAAAACTGGATATTTTGCAAGAAAAGTATTTGAGAATGGTGTGATTCAAAATGAAGCATTAAATTTATAAATACCCTTATACTGAAAATTTCCGAAAAATTTTCCAATTTAAAAAAAAAATGCATTTGTGAATGGTAATTCAAAATGAAACATATAAAATTTAAAAATACCTCCAAACTGGATATTTTGCAAAAAAAAAAAATAAAAATGCATCCCCGAATGTTGATTCAAAATGAAACATAAAAAATATAAATACCCCAAAACTGGGTATTTTTTTTAAAAAAAGTATTTGTGAATGATGCTTCAAAATGAAATTTAAAAAAAAATATGTACCCCTAAACTGGGTATTTTGTATTTTTAAAAAAGTAGCTTTGAATAAATTATATAAACAAAAAACAATTGCTATCAGGATTCAGAATAAAGTATTCTAAAACTTAAATGGGATCGGACGATCATTTAGTTTTTACAGTTTGAAACTTTGACACTTACAATAGAATAATTATTTTTAACGCCGTTTATGTTATACTAGCCGCCATCGGCGACCAGCTTGTTCGCCGGGAATATAATTTTAACTGACTCTCTTGTGTATAGTTTGATATTCACGGTTCCCATAAGAAAATAATTTTAAACTTCAAATTGCGATAGAGATTTACCCCGCGTTCTTAACGTAGCCTTGCACTTGTTCTGTTCCTTGTCTATATGAAAGTCCCTAATGGAGTCAAGTAATTGTTCGTGTCAAGTTACATCTAATTGTAAGTAATCGACGCGAATTTTAATTTAACAAATTTATTTCAATGTCGAAATACCGCGGCACGTTTTACGTTAATTAATTGGCTTAAAACATACTAATAAAATGAATTTAAACGTAGCAACCATAATCATTCAGTTTACTGGATTATTTCTTGATATACTTACTATCTTGATTCTTTATATACTTATCAAATAAAAAAAGAAAAGAAAATCCAATAGAATATTATATTGGCCTTCAACAATGGAAGAGAAACACGGAATTGAATATTTGTTTAAACAATGATAGCGGTTTGAATTTCATTGTAACAATGAATGACAAAAATATTTTTAAAAATTTATTAAAATTAGAGAAAAAATCAAATGAAAACTTAATTGTTATCATTGAAAAGACAAGTTTTTAAATTTTCAGATGGTGTAAAATTAATTTTTGTGTTGTACTATTTTCGGGAGTTATTAAGGAAAAACTCCAAAATTTCGTTTAATTTTTAATTAATTAAAATTTAAAAAAACGGTTATGAGGTGCACATTCCCACTCTCCAAAGTATGTTTGTGCCAAATTTCGTTGCTCTAGGCCTAGCGGTCTGTCCTGTAGAGTGCCAAAACACACACATTCTCCTTTATTATTACAGAGACAGATAGTACCCGTGAATGTTGTGACCATAATTTACTCACATTGCCATGCAGGAAATCAAACATTCTTGTTTTGATTTACTGAATAGTTAGTCATTTACTTCGCATATATTAATATTACTGTAAATTTTACGTTAAAAAGTAAAAAAAGGGGGAAGTTACCTTCTTGGAGCTTTTAATGTTAAGGATGATAAAAGTATCCAATGTAAGTGCTGTAATGTTGAGTACAAACTTGCCAATGTAAGCAAAATGGAGAAACAAAAAAAAAATGTTTCAAAAGTCTTGGTGGATTAAAAAGGTTCTGAAAGGGATAAAATATCTAATGAATTTTCTTTTATTCAGATTCCAACCATGACACTTACATCAAATTTAGAGTTTAAGATCATTTAAATATTGATGTTCATGATACAGATGAATCCCGTCTAACCAGTAAACTGAGTGTGAGTGTGTATGTCTACTATACCGTCAAATAATACAACAGATTCAGCAACAAACAATTCACATTTCTTGTTCCTGAAATCTTGTTGCAAAAATAACTTACCTTTGTTGAAAGTGATATAAGTGAATATTACTTTCAGAATAATTAACTTTTAAAAACTGAAACATCTGCTAACTTATCATCAATGTCTGGTACTATGTCTAATTAATCCATAAAGGATTATAAACCATTGTATCTTTCATTTTAGTTTCTAATATCAGCTCTGTATCATTTCAAAACCAAACTCGACATTTTCCTTTTTTAAATTTAGTTGAGTTTTAAAAAGGATTGATATTTAAGCCACTTATTTTATGTAAGATCCATGATATAGTATTGCATTTTTGTTTTTTCTGATTCATTTTTTAGTTTTTATAGAATTTAAAAGGTTCATATATTACGAGCTTTCTTTTTTTTAATCTTATCTTAGGCTCAATATATATTCTCTATATATTTATAATATATAGAGACATCATATTTCATAGAAGTGCCTGTGTTTTACATGAATAGGGGTAATTCAAAAATAAATACCCAGGTAAATACCCATTTTGGGTATTTACCCGGGTATAAACTTGGGTATTTACCCTTAAAAATAAATACCTGGGTATTTTACATCACTGGTGGGAGCTAGTGAGCTGAGCGCTATTGAAAGTACTGTTACTGTCATTATTAGCGAATTGCTGTCTGTTTGTGCTTCTATATCTTTAAGTGCTGTTACTGTTATTGCTAGTGATTTGTTGCCTGTTTGAGTTGTTAATCTGTATAAGTGCTATTGTTCCGGTTGCCTGTGCTTCGTGTTTCCTGAATATTTTTGAATAAACCGTCATTCTCTATTATCCTGCTCGTTAGACTGTTTCCGCCATACTCCCACAGAACGATTTTCGTAACAATAGGTTTGAACAGTTTTTTCAGTGTTACTGGTGTGAACAATGTAGGAAGGAATGAAGCAATGAAACCTTATGAAAATAATAATTGCCGTTTGTCCCGTATCGCAAAAAGACAGTTGAGATTCACAAAAAAAAAAAAAAAAATACGAAATTTAGTCTTACGGTCGGAGAATTAATTTACCACAGTTATATTTAATTATCCGGCTAAATATGCAATATAAGGCTAATCAGCTTCATTAATTATGTTTCCATGAATTTCTTAGTAAAAAAATAACGGATGCCTTCATCTATTGAAAATCGGTCTTCAAATTCTGGACAAGAAAAAAAGTTCAGTGGAGGGAAAATCACAGTATATATTCTCTTTTATCATTTTCGTTCCTTATTTTCAAAACTGAGTACATACTTTTCAAAATTTTTTGACAGACATTCGTTTTATATAAGGATGGCATAAACTGTTTTATAAATATGAGAAAAACAACATCACGAAGAGAATGCTTAATACATTCACGCTGGTGTGTACCACCGGTAGCTCGCACTTAGATGTCCCATCAGGCGGCGCGTACCACCGGTGACTGGCACTTAAATGTCCCATCAGGCGGCGTGTACCACCAGTGGCTCGCACTTAGATGTCCCATTAGGCTGCGCGTAACACCGGTGGCTCGCACTTAGATGTCCCATCAGGCGGTGCGTACCACCAACAATTTAGTTCGTTCAGTAACTAGAAAAGATTTCCATGCAGTTGAAAATTAAAATAATGGACATTTAACGTACATTAATTGAAAAAATTATTCTATTTCAAATCACTTTTATAGACACAAAAAATAAAGAGCAGCAATGGTCATCATTGCGGTAAAATTTCATTTTTAACTTACGTTTGGCTCCGCCCGATAAAGCAGAGCTCTCCTAGAGTAGCCGCCCATTGGAGATAAACATGACTTGCAGCGCCTGCGCGAACATATTAATCCAAACTACATGTAGATTTGGCGGATACAAGTGGATTTAAAACGAGATTCTTTGTGAACTGCACTAGTTTAGATAGATAAACTCCCTTTAGACTTTATCTTTAGAAAAGATCGCACCCTCGAAAAGCAAAATGATTGCTATGCAAGAGAAAAAGTACTATTTTTCAGTGCATCAGAAGGCCCGAAATAAGACAGATACTGTTTTTGTCTACACCATTGTATACATATAAGCTGATCGATGTAGAAAAGATTGCTTTTCTTTAAGCCTCACGTTCTGCTTGACGTAAGAAGGATCATCCCGGAAATACTTCTAAGGAAGAAAAATTCCGGTTTTATATCAGTGTAACAAAGAGGTATTGCTAAAGTGGTGCATTGCTGAAATATTTAGTCGAGAATACTCTGGCCCGGTGGCCTAGTGGTAAGGTTTCGGTCTCGGAGCCGGAGGGTTTCCAGGTTCGAAACCGTACTCTACTAAAGAGCCGTCGTGTATTGGGCCTGTTGCACGCTAAATCACACATAGGGAGTCAAACGTCTTCACGCTGGTGTGTTGCGGAAGTTTAGAGAGGGGGTGCCAGCTCATGTGTAGTCCTCGTCATCTGACCGCGATTCAAAATTACGAAGTAAGGCCCAAAATCGCCCTCGTGTTCCTTCAAAACGGGTCGTTAATATAATTAAACTAATATACCATATATAGAAGAAGGTAAAACAAAATTTGCAAATGGAATTTATCATACGTCAATAAGTAATATTAGGAAAGGATTGAAGAGCTTCTAAATTTCTGTTAATTTAGTTCGAATTTCTCTCAATAGATGGAGCTAGGTTTGCTAGCTTATAGACTCAATATCCTTTGTTTCTGGTATGTTTCGATGGCGTAGTTCTTACTGGTATTTTTGGCAGAAGGTAATGTTAATTTTATTTTCTTTCTTTCTCTATTGGATTTGTTAAAAAAGACTTTCTGAAATTTTTCTTATTTAAGGAAGGGTTTTTCCTTCATTATTTCAATTATTGGATGAATTCAGGCCACAGAGGTAATATTATGTGACTATTAAGTCATTCCCTTGACAGAAACGTCATCCATATTAGAACTCCGATGGTGAGTGGCACTTTGAAAAAGTTTCCCATTTGAGTTCTATTCCATGTTTTCCATTTTATTTGTTTAATCTTAATATCTTATAATTTTTTTTGAAGCCTGCTTTTTGTTCTTTGATTTTATCTTAATTGGTTAGTTGATTATAGACAATATTGTTAATGCAATTACTGGATGCTGCTGCGTTGCTCGCAAAAGTTATATCGTTATCATTATTGTTTACTTCTTCTGTTATTTCTTTTTTGTAATCAAATATATTACCTAGGGAACAATTTTAAAAAGTGAAACATTTTCATTTTTGAACTATAAAATATTTATTTTTAATCTTTTTCCTTAGAAATTAAATTTTCAAATAGTTTTATGACATCTTCATTATCGCAAATATCGTTCATTAGTTGCAAACAGAATTTAAGCACAAATGAGACAACAAATATAAATTAAAAACATAAAATCTTGAAAAACACAAGATAGAATGCATAAGAGTTTTGTATTATTCTGTGAAGAAAATTGCTCAAATAGCGAATATATTTCAGTTAGAAAATTCTATCAACAATTATACAGATGTTTTGTATCTTAATGTTCCAATTTAACCCATATAAAAATTTTAAGGATTAATCGTAATTATTATAAAAATAAATTAATGGAATAAATCAAAATTATTTGTAAAATGTGATTATTTGAACGATTCGTGACTGAAATATTTTAAGGAGATAGAATCATTTATATTTTCTTTGTTAAATGTTCTCTTCTGCATCATTAACACATTAAATATTACTGCTTTTAAATTAACTTGAATAATGCGAATTAAATCAAGAAATTAAATCAAAATATTGAATCTATAGAAAAAAGAGGAAGAAACATTGCAACAAAACAAAATAACATATATCTAAACTGCCCTCGTTTAAAACGTTTAAATTGTTCAGTAATTAATTCAAACGTCTGAAAATGGTTTATTTTGTTTTTATAAGAATAATGAGTCTGTTTCGGGATAATTATGCTTTCTGTTAATCACTGCATATATTTTTTTTACAATGAAAAGAATTGTGATTTTAAAGTGTTCATTTATTTATTTTTTCCCTTTACTATTAAATCATGAATGTTTTCGAAAGTGTAATAGTTAACCAACATTCATGGGATAACTTTGCTTTTCTTCAAAAATCTAATCCTGAACCAGAAAAGAATATTTTGCATTCCATATATTTCATAATTTACCATAATAGAACATGGATTTTTATTAACTAGGAATTTGAATGTAAAAATTAGAGAAAATATCTTTAGAAGCTGCTTTTAGTTCAAATTAATAGAAAATGATCGAAGAATTTATTGGAAATTTTTGGAACCGAATGAGAAAAATGTATTTTAATCATTTGCCATGAAGAAAACGGAAAATGTTCAGAGAAACATCGGAAAAATAAATGGAAATCTTCTTAGACCTTCCGCCTTCCTTTCTTAACCCTTTTGCCTGCGTTCTTACTAAAATGGAAATGCCGAGAGTTTGGATCGATTGTCTGTGACAAATGTTAATGTCGGAAACAATTAACGACACAGAAAACAGTTTTGCTTACGGAAATAAACTACTTACTTTTAATAAGTATTTCAATTTGAAGTTAATACTTGAAAATGAACTGGAAGAAAATTCATTAAGCTCCCTTTCCTTAAATGGCACAATTCACCTTCATAAAAGCATTTACATGATAGACATTAGGTATCAGCTTATATTTGTCAAGATTGGAAATACAACTTTTCGTACAAAACTCAATACAATAATGAGATTTGAGTCGACACCATTTTTATGTGTATGATATACAGGGTGCCCACTAAAGTCCCTTACGACCCTTTTTAACTACCGAATGGCTGCAGCTATCTTCATAAAAGTGGTGTCTAGGTATGGTAAAGCGACTGTGCGCTACTGGATGAAACTACTTACAGCGTCACCTGGTGGAAAATGGTGGAATTAGCGTTATTATCTCTAACACGGTACGAGATAGAGGAAAAAATGAATTACAAAGTTGTAGAAAATTATCGATTTAGCACAAAAAGACACCTTGTGGACGTAAATGCTTAGAACAGAACGCTTAAAACGTATTTGTTTATTCACGATTTCCTACACTACACGCGACAAAACATTCTTAGAAAGAAAAAAACTAGTTATCACAAGATACCTTTATTTTCGATGTTCAAACTTCTCTCCTTCAGCTACAATGCACATCTGGGCCCTTGCTCGAACTTCACGTTGCACACTGTGTAGCATAGAGGTGTCACGTTGGCACAAGCATCCGTAATGCGTCGTTGAAGGTCCTGCAATGTTGGGGGAGGGGTCGCATGCACCTGCTGTTTGAGGTATCTCCACAGGGAAAAGCCCACTGGAGTCAGATCAGGTGAACGTGGAGGCCACTTTTGGAAACCACCATACCCGATTATTTGTACCCCGAATTCCTCCACCAAGTACTGCTTGACTGGTGATGCTTTGTTCGCAGGAGCACCGTCATGTTGGAACCATATGTTCCGGAGCTGAAAACAAACAAAATGCATTTTAAGCGTTCTGTTTTTAGCATTCATGACCATAAGGTGTCTTTTTTGTTCTAAATCGATGATGCTCTACAACTTTGTAATTCACTCTTTTCCTCTATCTCGTACGGTATAGAGATAATAACGCTAACTCCACCCTTTTCCACCAGGTGGAGCCGTAAGTAGTTTCATCCAGTAGCGCATAGTCACTTTACCATGACACCACTCTTATGAAGATAGTTGCAGCCATTCGGTAGTTAAAATGGTGGTAAAGGACTTTAGTGGGTACCCCGTATTTATATGTGTAATTCTTTCTGTTACGGACATGAAATTTTCTAAAAACTCGCAAGCTGATTTTTTTTACTTTTTGTGTTAGCATTCCTAGGTTATATACATTATTGTAATTTTCTTAATGGCGTTCGATTAGTAAAGAACTAGATTCGAATTTTATCTCAATACTCACTGCTCCGCATGTCCCATCGCTTTAATCCGTTTAAGTGTTAGTGTTATTCTTCAGAATTTACGTATTCTTTAATTACTAGTTGAAATCATAATTTTTTTTTCGAATTTGCAACGACATTTACTTTACTGTGAAAAGTTTTTTAACGTGTAATTTCTTTGCAATGAAATAGATACATTACTTTAGCTTTTTATGCTGCCTGATATTTACGGAAATAATTCTTAAAAAATTTAATAGAACCATAAATTATATGACAATATAATATATGTATTTTTAGATATTATATTTTCCTCATTGTTTATGCGGAATTTTTTTATCGCATCTTTATTGGAAGCGAGAAATATTACATAATGGAATAAAGATATTTCTTTTCTTTAGGAATAGAAGGTGGAATATCTGTTACATTAATCCTGTACATGCTAGTGTATGCTTAAAAAGTAATCTTCATCCTTTCTTGTTCCTTTAAAAAAAATTGTTGTGAAATCCCAGCATCTGCCTATCATATACAAAACACAATGTTCATAAAAAAATAATCAGATTATATGTTCATAAAATATATCTCAGATTAGCATCTAGTTTAAGATTGATTTTATGTTATTTAACTATCATATGCAAAGTCTAGCATCTGTCTATCATATACAAAACACAATCTTCATAAAAAAATAATCAGATTATATATTCATAAAATATATATCAGATTAGCATCTAGTTTATGATTGATTTTATGTTACTTAACTATTTGAAAAACTATAATAGCATAATCCCAGATAGCAATTTTAGTTTGCAGCAAGCTTGCCACAAATTTGTCATGACAAGAGTGCAAGTTCACCACAAATTTGTCATGACAAAAGTGCAAGCTTGCAGCAAGCGTGCAGCAAGTTAACGAAAGCTTCGAAGTCACCATGAAACGAACTTGCGGCAAGTTTGCCACAAGCTTGTCGTGTAAACTCATTGCAAATAATAGCAAAACAGAGTACGAACACAACCCGGGATAGAACTCGCGACCTACCGATTAGTAGACAGAGGCCGATACCACTAGACCAGTTCGGCTACGACAGGAGAAGATAGATTTCGCTAATACATCGGTCGCTTCGATTCGTATACGATTTATTTTAACTTTTTTCTCGATTTCATTAAATTTTGAGTTGAGAATATGATTTGAAGTCAAAGAGAGAACGATTTTTGCTAATAACAACGTTTTGCTAGTAGAATAAATTATGAAACTAGAGTTCAAAAGTAATTGACGTTAAAATGAGACAAAATGTCTAGTTATATTGCTCAACAAACACTGACTGTTTTTTAGATTTAATTTTGTTTATAAACGTTAAAATTTCAACATTAAGAAAAAGGCGATATAGTTTTCTTTAAAGTGAGAGTGATATATTTAGTAAAAAGATGGAAAATGTTTCAAAAATTTTTTTATAAAAAAGTTAAGTTTTTTTTACAAATTATCATTGGTTTATTGAATTAATAAAAAGAAGGACGGTCTAGGAGATGCTATTAAAAATCGGATGTTTTTTTTTTAAACAGAGACACAGATAATTATCTCTTTGTGCTGTCTTTGCAGGAAGCTTGTTTTGCATACTTGCTGCAAGTTTGTTTTGCAAGCGAGGGTGGCGCTAGTTGTCACAGCGAACTTGCTACAAGTTCGTTTCAAGTTTGACGCGTCAAATTTTGCCATGACAAGTCAAAATCAAACTTGCTACAAACTTACGTGCTATCTGGGATGGTTATTGCCGTAATAAATGTTTTGATAAAATTGCTTGCGAAATTTTTTAATTAGTACATTTTAAGTCATTTTAAACATTTGATATGATTAAGAAGTTCGTAGTGAGTTATGTGACTTAACTGTTCAATGTTACTTTTCAGATTATGTGTAACAATAATTCTGAGTCTAATTTTGTGGTCAACATCACGTGTTTACAACAGATTTGGCGTGTTTACAGCAGAGATTTTGTTTCCCACTCGGATTCGGTAATGATCGAAGGACTGTAACATTTGCTGAAAACAGTACGCTTGTAGTTTGAGGTGTACGATACAATGAGTAAAAATAAAATGAAGTTGTTTGAGCGTGCCTAAATATTGATTAATTATATGTAACATTTTCTCTACTTTAAGATATCTATAAGACATATTTTACATTAATACATCAAATATTTTCATATTAATTTTTATCTTTAAAAGATTTAGACTAAAAATATCGTGAGTTAAAAAGAAGCCAGTTACAATTAATTCTAGAAATTGATATCAGTTTCGAGGAATTTATATTTTTAGTACAAAGTATCTCTTATCATGCAATTGATAATGAAGTCTTCTGAACTTGAATATTTTCCCATGGAATTAACTTGATTTCCCATGACTCTAAATTGGCTTTTTGGACATTTTTGAGTATCTATGACTTCTTCTTCTTCAGATTATCAGGGAGCTTCGGGCCACATGAGATTTCAGTGAAATTCTGGTGAATTTTTCTTGACTTTTTATCTAAATCTCATACAGAAAAGCATTCCTGTTGTTTATTATTTTGAATACGCTCAGATGAGTGACGCCCTGATAAAGTTCATCTGATGGATTCTTAAACCTTTCATTGTTCAATCTTAATTACTAATATAATAGCCCAGATCCTCCGGTAACGCTCTGACGTCACCAACAGTA
Source organism: Araneus ventricosus (assembly GCA_013235015.1). Lineage (NCBI taxonomy): Eukaryota > Metazoa > Arthropoda > Arachnida > Araneae > Araneidae > Araneus > Araneus ventricosus. Next base: position 7,669 of record BGPR01018073.1, on the reverse strand, counting down.
AAACTCGCGCCATAGCACTGCGATACGTTAAACAGCATTATTTCGTTGTTAGATAACCTAAATTTCAGTAATTTAAATTTAAAAGAGTAATTGTCGTTCTAGTTTCAAATTTAATAGCTCTAAAATAGTGGAATAAAATTTGCTATCCATTGATATAAAATTTATCTCGCTATGGTCAATAGTTCCCGAGAAATTTTAAATTATATTAATGATATATTTTAAATTAATTTCCGTTTTCTAATAGAAAGTAGTAAATTACGTCAGTGGTATATCATGCGCGTGATATAGTTTGGTCGCTACGATGCATCTAATTATTTAGTGCAATCGTGATGATATAATGTGATAATATTTTTTCGCAACGTTAAAATTTGCACAAAGACATCTGAAGTACAAGGAAAATAGTTAAACAACAAAAAATACTTCACACTGAATGTTGTTTACCAAGAGGTATTTTAAATAAAGAAATATGTAAATAAAAAAATAATTCCCGTCATAATACATATGTTTATTTTATTTGTTTCAATCAATGTTAAACATTTCGTTCGCATATATATATCTATTTAAACACGTCAGATTTGACGGGAAATCTCTCGAATGAAGAGGCAATTTGCACCCGTCATACCATGACGGGTGATTTTCTAGTTTCTAAGTAATTTTCATTTTGTTTTATGTGCTTTTATTGTATTTTCAATATTTTCTTGGTTTCTAGCTGCATTTGCGAACTCCAAACAATTTGGTTGTTACTTTTCTTTTCTTCCTAATTTTATAATTTAATTCCTTTAGATATATGTTTTTACGGTTAATATTATTATTTTATTTGCCCACGAAATTAAGATTTTGTAATTATGATTTAGTTTTATCTAAACGTTTTGTAACTGTGAAAAAATGTACAATCATCCTTGCTCCATTACCTTATTTATAACTAGTTTTCCAAAATAAAACTCGCTGATCGTCTTCTTAAAATCCCTGAGTCTTTTTTTATATTTTAGTCGAAACAACATCTTTCAAAGATCAGCTGTTAAGAAGAGAAACGATGTTTCATTTTTATTGAGTTATCTTGTTTCTTCCAGTTGGAAAAACAAGCCCACCGGAGTTCGGATGTTTTCAGTGCTTCTTCCACATTGTTGATGTTCTTCGATGAGAGTTCGTCACTTTTTTGTATTTTCTTCAGAAAATTTCGTGTACAAGATTTCCAGAAACGATAAGAACTCTAGAAAAGAAAATGTCGTTGGTACCCTAGAATTGTAATTACTCGACTGGAAGAGAGAGTAGTGATGAAAGGAAAAAATAAAGACTTCGATAATAATATCATAAAGAAAGAGCCGGAAGCAGTTTGAAATGGTTTCGCTAACAGCGTGTATGTATTTCTCTCAAACTTTCTTAGCTTCTCTCGAGGGCACAAGATATTTTTTCCTTTCTTCTATTTTTTCTTTATCCGTCTGGATTTGGAGAAACTGTTAACTGCTTTAGTAAAACCATCTTGTGAAGTGCGAAAGAAGATTGTACAGAAGACCTCTGGTCAGTCTTTTACGAAAATCATCGCATTTTCTATCATACTCTTCTTCAACTCTACAAGGCATTTTTGTCTTAACGCAAACTAAACTCAGATACCTTTATCTGCCAAACTGTGGGCATTCCTGTTAATCAATTTTAACTAAAATCCCTATATATTAAAAAAATAGTTTGTTCTTTGTAAAAATAGAAAATACTAAACAGATTTTCTTCAAATTTTGAACACAAATGTTATGAAGCATAAGGAAAGTTTTAGTGAAGGTTTCGTGCCAATTCATTAAATGATTTCTCTTAATTCTTAAAAAAACTGAGTTTTTATGCATAAAAAATTATTATTTTATCTCTACAGTTGCCATTACAGAATGGCAACTGTAGGTACAATATTACAGAGATATTAAATAATATTATTTATTTAACCTTCCAGCTGGCGCGCGTTTGCAAGAGATACTTGAATTGTGCATCATATTACATATTTATATCGTTATTTTATATATTTAAGTGCAATTTTATTTATAAAGTCTTTGTTTACTATTAGGCTAATAAATACAGATAACATAAATAAAACTTGCATTTATTTTTGCAAAACCACACGATATATATATGTAATACAATGCACGATATGTCGTAAAATTTGCGTATGCGCGCCCGCTGGAAGGTTAAAATAATTGTAATATTATTAATTTACTAAGTATGGTTAATTACGCTACATCATTCTTTAAAAAATATTAGTAACTTATGATAAAAAATAGCTTCCGACGGTCTTTGAAATTGTTTGTTATAGTCTAATTTTTCGAGAAGCTAGGAGATTTAAAAATTGTTTCGTGTTACTGATATTCTCATTCTAATTAGAAATAGAGTAACAAACAATAAAAGGATTTTGTACATTTTAATAAATTATATTATTGTATTTTTACTCTAACATTATTAAATAAACTTTCAATGAGTAGAATGCAGTTTTGTCGTAGTAATATGCGACAAACTTGAAAAGAGAATTCTAGAAATATGTTAAAATATTTTTTTTGTAATTTGCTATCTCTTCTCAATATTAAATATAGAAAGCACTTATGATTTTCTTTCTGTAATTAAAAAAATGAAAAATTCTAATAGTGGAAGTTAAAAAACGTAAATTCTTTTTCGAAATGAGAATTTTATCCCAAAATGGTGAAAAGTGAGGTTTTAAAAGAAAAATAAGCTATTAAATGCAATAACACTATTAATATAATATAAATAATTCGGAATGTTCAATTTTCTTTTATGATCAATGGGATTTGAATATTACAAGGACAAGATTAACTTTTAATTTGCCTAAAAAAATGGGAATAGTCTTCTTTGAAGATTCATAGAAGTAGAGAATTATTAAATTCAAAGAAAAACTAGATATAATAATATACTATAATATAATAGCATAACATAATAATATAGTATAAGATAATAATATAGCATTTAATAATATATAATAATAATAAGAATTAATAGTTTTTTGTTTAATTAAGAGCTAAATATTTTTGGAATTCTGATCATTCTTTCTCTTGAATTTCCTTCTAAAAGAAAAACCTGCATGACTTTCATTATGTATTAAACATAACATTAGTATAATAATTTTCGGAAACTACATCATAGGAGGAAATAATGCAAAGAAAACTTTCTGTAAGCATTAATATAATGAGACATATTTATATCATACTTTAACATATAGCCTCTTTTGATTTCAAAACATCTTTTTGAAAAATTTATTCTGCGTAATAGAAATTTTGAGAAAAACAGTCTCTTTCTATAAAATTGATTTTTAGAACAGAGAAGATAAAATCATAATTTTAAACAAACTCATTTCAAAAGGTTTCTATTTCCAAATGATAACAGAAAAATAATATACGATAATTTGCTACAATATATGTACCCAGAAATTAAGAGTTCGGTAATCTTTAGCACCAATAATATCATTATAAATACAATTATATTTATTGAACTTTCGGTAAAACAACAAAAGATACTACAGAACAAAAGATATCATTTAAGTTTACCTTTACTTTTGTGAAATGAAAGATTAACTGCTGATTTTTGAAATCAATAACATTTCTTATGTGGAATTCCTTTGGTGACAAAGACAAAAACAAAAATATGCTATTATTTACAAAAAAATATTTTCATGGAAGGTTCGCAAAAATTGGAATGAATCATAAATCAAAACAAAATTAGAAATTAATTCTTTCAACAATAGGAAAACATTATGAAAATCCTTTCTTAGAACTTCCCATGTTTACTTTTTTAAACGAACTCTTTCTGATGTTCATTTTGTGTTAATTACAACCTCAAACCAATACCCAATATTGCGAAATAAAAAGAAGATTGATAAAGGTTTGCTCAATTCCTTATTTTTCTGATGTTAGGCATCAAATCTCTCAGAAGGATCGGTAATTACATTATGATAGTATTTTCTGGAGAAACTAATACTTTCTTCACAATCACATTTCTTACCACGGTTTTCAAACTTTTAATAAACACGATTACGCCATCAAGAGATAACATCCGCTCGTTTCGAAAACAGCTGGGACGAATGTCCGTTCATGAAGAAATTATGGACGAATCGAACTCCTTATGTGGCATCGTGGGGAAAATTATTTTAACCAAACGATATTTTGTTTCGATGTTTATCGAATATGGACGAACCGTTCTCAACTCAATCGGAGTTTAGTTCTTCATTTTTTTTACGTAAAAACGTCTTTTCGCTCGTTGCAGAGATAGTCGGTCGAACTCTCTTGTGTGCCAAAATACCGTCAGATTTGAATCGCTAATATGTGCGAGACTAATAATGTGCAAAGAATGGTTGACCCCGCAACGGGTAGATCATATCTGTAACAGTGTGTCGCATAGTATTTGTTTTGCCTGTGACATCATCGTACCAGTGTAGGCGCATGCGCGTGATTGTTCTGAATTAGCTTTATGCAAAGTTATACATAAGTGTAGCGTGGAAACGCGTTTATCTAGGAGGTTGATTCTGTTGTCATTTTAAAGAGATTGAGGTGCATTACTAGGACCCAAAGTGAAACAATCAAAATATTTATCAGAATCTAAGTAAAAATCAGTATTAAATTGAAAATTTCAAACTCCGCAAGTTTTTTTTATTATAAGATGCGGAGTTTTCTTTCGAATTGTACGAAACTGTTAAATTACTTGACAATACGTTAAAGAAACATTGTATTAAGATATGAATTCAAAATCTTGAATCTTACGGAAAATATGAGCATTTGTAGTAAATATTGTTTTACTACGCATACGCGAAATGTAGTTCTGTACACTGTCAATAGATAGCGCCATCAGAAGCTACTCTAAAAACATAAGAAAGGCGCAGTTCGGTCCACGCCGTAGATTTTTCGTGAAAACGTCGGGATAAAATCATAAAACAAGTCTTTCGTAGTAATATGTAATCAATCTCTTTAATACAATATTTACACAGAGTAGTATAATGGTTACAGAATAGATAAATCACAAGTTTATCGCACGTACCAAGGGTCTGTGGTAGCTTGTGATTTATCTATTCTGTAACCATTATACTACTCTGTATCATTCGGAACATTTGAAGTGTTTTGTGTTCGAAAAGCATTGCTTCAAAGGCTCGTGCTCGACATGGCACTTAGCAAAACATTAAGCACTCACAAAAACTACATATGACGTAAAGCAGCGCAATATATGTGCCAATAAATAATTATACTTCTTATAAATAATTACACAATAAATAATTACACTGAATTACTATTATATCGCAATTAAAAAGTAATTTATGACAAAAGTGGCTTTCTAAGAAAATAATGAAATGTATATAAATTTAAGTGTCACATGAAACAATGTTTTGAAGAGTTATCGATGACGTATAAGAGAGGATGCTCTTTAATAATAAGGTGACCAACGTTTTAACAATCAAAAGGAGAACACAAGTTAATTGAAGAAAAAGCGCAAATAAAAGAAACATCTTGTTCATTATAACAATAGTACATAATACACTATGAGATGATAAATACATAATAAAAACATTTGTAACATTTTAAATTGTAATTAAGCTTACATGCTTATTAACTCTTTTTTAAACGAGTACTTTTCCATAGAGTGAAAATTTTTCGGCAATGCATCATCTTCTAACAATATATATTGGAAATATCCGAACAAGAAATATCCTTCATATTGAATTTGAAGGCAAGAGCTGGAACTAGAGTATCAATATTCAATCTCGATTTCTCATAAGTCCAAAAATCTGCATTAGTTCCAGGGCAGAGCAACGAACAATTGAACAAGAATAAATAAATGTTCACATGAAATATGTTCATTTTTAAAATGTCTGAATATTTCCACCATCTTTATTCATTATTTGATCGTGTTTATTTTCCCATTGTATTAATTTTTCAGAATTTAATTTAATTAATTAATTTGCCCGCTAAAGTCAGTTGTCACCCTAATAATTTCTGAACGGCGAGAGCTATAGTCCTAAAAGTGGGGTCTAGGTATAGTAAAGTTGCCATGCGCAACGCAAGAAAACCACTTACGGCGTCACCTGGCGGCAAAATTCGGAGTTAGCTTTCTTATCTGAAAAACGGCACAATATACGGATATTATGGGAAATATGAGTATTTGTACTGAATTTGAGCATTTGCGAAATGTAGTTCTATATACTGTCAACAGATGGCGTCCTCAAAAGCTACTCTAAATAAAACATAAGAAATGCGCGGTTCGGGTCCGAGCCGTAGATTTTTCGTGAAAACGTCAGGATAAAATCATCAAACAAGTGTTTCGTATTAATATGTAATTTAATTATCAATCTCTTTAATACAATATTTACAAAGAGTAGTATAATGGTTACAGAATAAATAAATCACAAGCTACCACAGACTCTTGCTACATGCGACAAACTTGTGATTTGTCTATTATGTAACCATTATAATACTTTGTGTAATTATTGTAGTGAAGATATCGATAATTAAATTACATATTAATACGAAACACTTGTTTGATGATTTTATCCCAACGTTTTCAAGAAACTGCGCCTTTCTTCTGCTTTTGACTCTTTTTGCATGGATTCTGATTCTCTGTGTGTAAAAGGGGAATTCCGATTAATGCGATTTCCATCGATCTTAGCGATCACACCATCCTTCCCAAAACGAAACCGAACCGTTTGAATGGAATCGAGAGGGCCTTGAAGGGAAGTCCCTTGAGATTTGCCACTTCGACTCTTCGAGACGGAAAATCAATCCCTTATATCCTTGAATAGCAATTGATTTCTTGTTGCCTATCTTTGTCAGTCCATAAACCGAACTTCTTTTTATGTTAGAGCTTCTTGGCATATGTCTGTCTGATTGTTGGATCTCGGAAGAAAAGATAAAACATCTGAGAGCTAAAATTTTAACGATTTTGAGACGTTTTAAGTATGGATGAGTTTTGCCGAAGATCTGCTGTTTTTTAAAAGAACAGAACAGTTACATGTAAAGTAAAAGATAAAACGGCTGAACGTTGCAATGTTGTTATGCCGAGTTATGGGCATAAATGTAATTTTTAATAGCAATTAACGACCTTTATGATAAATGTTCCACTCGCTCCAAAATTACACGAAATCGCTCTAATTTTTTTATTAGTTACTCTTACCTTTTCGAACAAAAATTTGGATTAATTTTTTATGTTTTAGAAGGGAATTTTAAAACGAAGAAACAAAATAAATCGAAACTATTGATTTCGGAAAAAAATATACCCAACATTTCATATGGAAGAAATATGTAATGTTTAATAACAAAATAAATTCTATATGAATGCCAAAAATTCTTTTCCATATATGTTTTCATACTTATATAAAATGTCATAAAATTTGAACAGAAATTGAAGCCCCTGGAACATTTATCATAAAGACTATTAATTGTTATTAAACATTACATTTGCATCTATAACTCAGAAATAAATTAATATATTGCAGAGAAATTTTGTGTATTGTATTCTGTCACATATTGCTCCTATCAATGCCAGCACAATTTCAAATTGATTAGTTGAAAATTTAAAAAACTGATTTCGAAAGTCTCTGGTCACCTTAAGATGAAACACTTCGACGTAATAAATCTGTATGAAGTTCGAAACATTTGTGGTACACTCTTAGATCAATACACTCTTGTGGTACACTCTTAGA